>SOZL01000005.1:372784-414334 GCA_009733165.1 Naja naja | reverse complement strand
TTTTGTGGGATCTTCCCAGGGTCTCTGCTGCCTCTGCTGCTTTCTGCAGAGACCCTGGGAAAATCCCCAAAAGTCTGCAGGAAAATCCCATCGCTTTCCTACATCGATTGTTTTTTATTGGGATTGCAGAGATACCATCTCTCTCTTTCTCTCTTTCTCTCTCTCTCTCCCTGAGAACGGAGCTGAAAAGCAGGTTAGTGAAGGAATGTGGCTGCCTTGGAGGGGGTGAGGTATGTGTAAGGGACCTCTGTGTGTGTGTGTGTGTGTGTGTGTGTGAGAGAGAGAGAGAGAGAGAACACATCACCAACAGCCCTCCGAGGTTAGACCGGATCTCTCTCTCTCTCTTTTGCAATACATTTTTTATTTTTATATTTTAAAAAAACATCTCTTTAGGTGAACAATGTGGTTCCAGGTTTTTACATTTCAATACAAACATGACCATGATTACATATTCAGCTTTCATATCCAATTTCATATCATATTGTTACTTGTTCCATTTTTCTTTAAATATTCTCATGCATTGTTTTACAATATTGTCAATATTTTTATTCAGTTTCTATGTTCATTACACTCATTTTATCCAATTTCATTTCATATTATAGCTTATTTCATTTTTCTTTAAATATTCTTATGTCTTATTTTACAATGTTATCTATATTCTTATTTAATTTCTATATTAATTACACACATTTTCTTATGTCCATCACATTTGCAAGTTTTATCACATACTATTATTCCATTCATTGTTCAATAAATTTCATCTTAATTCTTATCATCCAAAAGCTATCCCCTTTCATTGTCAATTCAAGCTTGCCACCCCTTTACCTTATACATTTTTCCCATTTTACTCCCTTTGATCCATTATGAAAATTTATAACAATATAGCCATTTTTAATTACCACATTCTACATTAACAATAATCCCTTAACTATAGATCATATATGCATATATATATGCCGAAACATGGCTACAACTTTAAAAGCAGAACTATAATGACATGGGAAAATACCTCAACAAAGCTGAATACCCTACATATAAATACCCACGAAAACTTAAGAATGTATATCTATCTATCTATCTATCTATCTATCTATCTATCTATCTATCTATCAGATTCTACATGGTATTCCCTTTTCTCTATTACATTCTAAATCATATATTTATTCCAAAAACCTTTACATAATAAATTTATTTTTCCCATTTTAATCCATTCAATTAATTTTAAAAGCTAATAATAGTCTTTCCATTTCAATTCTCATACTTCATTTTTACTTTATTCATCACATTATTAAATATTAATTAATATTCTGATAATAAATCCTTATTTCCGTATCTTTCAGTTAAATTTGTATCTAGTTTAACAATAATTCTTAATAAAATGTCAATTCCTATCTTTTCCATTTTTATATCTATATTCTTAAATACCACAATACATTTCCATGCAGAATCCCTTTTCCTAATCATCTCCTACCCATCGTCTCTAATTCTTCTGACTATATAATTTCTTCTCATCTTAGCTTGCTTTCTATTTTCTATCATTTTTGGTCCTTCCTCTTTTCCCTGTTATTTCCCTCAATTTATTGCTCCAATTATTTGTTTTGTCCCCTCCCTCTTTTGATCTCTCCTCCTCTTCTGTTGTTTCCTCTTCCTTTGTTTAACCTTCCAAACAATCCCCCCTTTGTTTATCACATCAAACCTTACAATTTTAGTTTTAACTCCTTTTTTCTCCTGGCTTAAGGTTCATTGTTCCACTTGTTCTTTAAAGCTGATTTCTTCTTTGCTTAACTCCTCCCCCTCTGTCTCTCTTTGTTCTTCTTTGATTTGCGTTGCCATTTCCAGTTTTTCTAGTATAGTACTCCATATTTCCAAGTTTTCTTTCATCATTTCCTTCATGCTTTGCAGTTCCGATCTTATTTCCATATATATTCCACTCATTTTGTGCACTTTTTCTTGATATTTGTATCCAAACCGATTATCCAGTGGTTTATTTCAACCAGCGTCTTTTATGTTTAATTTTAACTGTCAATGTTTATAAGTCTTTATTTCTCAGTTCTATTCACTTTACTTCTTTTCAAACTCCTTTTCAAAGCCACCAATCAGTCCCGGGGTAATATCTTCATGTATCCCTTTGTTGTAATGTTTCAATATTCCACTTTTTGGGGTTTTTGTTGTAATAAAATTTATCTTATTTCATTTCACATTCCAATCTTAAATAGACCAAGCACTTTTCAAAAAGTCAGTGAAATTTTCTTTTACCATTAGGTGGCGCTCTTAATTCACTTTCCACTTTCCACCTTTTATTTTTCACTTTTTTTCTTTTTTAAGGTTTTATTAATTTCGCTAATTCCCAATTATTAGCTGTTATTCCTTTTTAACGCAGTCAATTCCAGAATTTAAAATGCTTATTTAGTGCCAAAATCCAAATAATTATCCAATTCAATTTCCAAGTCTGTTATAGTTAAACGTTTTCTTCTAAGTTTTTTCACATCCAATTTAATTCTTTTCAAAGTCCAAAGTCCAATTTCTTGAATTTTCAATTTTCCTCTCTCTCTCAAGTCGCCGCTTCTATAATCTTTAATAAGAACTCTTTTTTTAATTCCGGGCTTACCTTTTAATATCCAGATATTTCACCTGGTCCACACACTGTTCACAGCTTCACTGCTCCAACACAACCTTATTTCCCGGTTAGCCTTCCGTCTTCAGGGTGGCCATTTTAGACCACCACTACAGCCCATCTTCGGAGGGAGTGTTCCTAGCCAGGGAGCGGAGATGCAGCTCCCCTCGACCCAGCAGGTGGTCTCCCCCTTTTTCACCACCCCTACAAGGTGGTTCCAGCCCCGTTTGGCACCCTCCAACAGGTAGAGCATGAATCGAAGCCATGAACAATCACGGACTCTGATCCATCTTCGATGGAAGTGCCACTGGAAGTCTCTCTCTCTCTCTCTCTCTCTCCCCCCAGCGGCAGTGGTGGAGCTTCAGTGCTTGGCCACTGGGGAGCCAGGCGAGGTGTGTCGCTCACTCTTTTTGGCTGCGAAAGAAGGGGTCAGGCAAGGCGTTTGGGGAAAAAAGGACACCCCTCGAAAAGACGTCCTAGCCGTTTTTTCAGGGGTCAAAAGAAAATAAGGCCCTGCCTTATTTTCTAAGAAACACAGTAGAAGGTAAGACCAATGGCGGGGGAGGGAAATCCGCCCCAGGGTGCCTTGCTTACGGTGGGAAAGTCAGTCCCATATTCCAGAGCTGCAGTAGTCACAGGACTGGCCCTTTGGTCATCCCAGAGCAGCTCCAGGATGACCAAAGGGCCAGTCTTGTGACTACTGCAGGTCTGGAATATGGGACTGACTTTCCCACCAACGTCAGCAAGCCACCGTCAGTCAAAATTCATATTAGTGGTCCGCGGGATTTAAAATTATGAGTTTGGTGGTCCCTGAGGCCCAAAAGGTTGGTGAACCCTGTTCTATCCAACCCCCTGCTTAGGCTGGAAACCCTATACCATTTAAGACAAATCTCTTCTTAAAAACTTCCAGTGTTGGAGCATTTACCACTTCTGGAGGCAAGTTGTTCCACTGATTAATTGTTCTAATTGTCAGAGAAGAAATCTCAGGGGTTTCTGTTCCTTTCTTCAACAGATTCCCACGTGGCATAGGAAATGCAGAAGTCCCTCCACCGCCCCCTCCCCGAAGAAAAAGGATGAATGGATCCAATATCCTTTATCTGGAAGGGCGTTAAATTAAAGTTTCAACTCACATTAAGTGAACTCCAGGGGCACCTCGGTTCATCAGCGCTTCGTGCTTCACGGCTCCCTCCCGTAGCGCCTCAAGAGGAATGCTTGAAGGAGCCCTCCAGCTACGCACAAACCAATCACCTCACCGAGTTTGAATCCCACTCATTTGCATACTTGGCACGTGGGAGCATGACAGGGGCCGACCTCCCAGCCAATAATAATGTTGCGCTTCAGCAGGTGAACCTGTCAGTGGCCTATAAATACTGGAGCTTCAGCTTCGCTGCTACATTTCCTGAGGTGAAGTTTGGGGAGGTGCTGAAGATGCCCGAACTGGCCAAGTCTGCTCCTGCACCCAAGAAGGGCTCCAAGTAAGCCAACACCAAGACTCAGAAGGGGACAAGAAGCACAAGAAGAGCCGCAAGGAGAGCTACTCCATCTATGTCTACAAGGTGCTGAAGCAGGTCCACCCCGACATCAGCATCTCCTCCAAGGCCATGAGCATCATGAACTCCTTCATCAACAACATCCTCGAGTGCATCGCGGCTGAGGCTTCCCGCCAGGCCCACTACAACAAGCGCTCCACCATCACCTCCCAGGAGATCCAGGCACCTCCTCCTGCCAGGAGAGCTGGCCAAACACGCCATCTCCAAGGGCACCAAGGCCGTCACCAAATACACCAGCTCCAAGTAAACGACCTTGAGACGAAAAGTCCTTTGCCAGACCCAAAGGCTCTTTTTTTCCCCCAATAATTTTTTATTATTTTCCACCAGTACAAAACTTAGTTACTTTTTCAACAGTATTGACATCCACATATAATATTATATTATACTTTAACATCTATTTGTACCTATCTTAATCTATATTATCTTTGTTTATCATTAATCATCAATACATATTGCCTTTATATTACAGTTATTATTATACATCTTTAATATTGTCTGATTCTTTTAACATCTATTCATACCTATCCTTAATACGTATATTACACTTATTATTATACATCTTTGATCCTTTTGTCTATCCTATTATATCTTGCGTATCACTTTCTTGAGAATTCTTATTTAATCATCTTTTCTAATTCTTATCTCTCTTTTTCTAGCCACATGTACCATCTATGCCAAATTGAGTAATATTCTGATTCTTCTTTCTCTCTCATTTTAAGTGTGAACATGTCCATTTCAGCACAGTCCACTATTTTTTGTATAATTAACTCTTCAGTTGGAATCCTCTGCTCTTTCCACATTTGCGCGTAAGCTATTCTGCCTGCTGTCAATATGCGTAAAATTAAGTATTTTATCTTTTTCGGATGTTGTTTTTGAATAATCCCAAGTAAATAGATTTCCAGTTTGAATTCAATTTGGCATCCAATAATTTCTTGTGTCCAAATCCTAATTTTATTGCAATAGGTCCTGGCCTGAGGGCATAGCCACCACATGTGATAGTAGGTACCATCAACTCGTTGGCATTTCCAACATTTTGGATTGGCGTTCGGATATATCTTGGCTAATCTTGTCGGGGCTAAGTGCCACCGATAGAACATTCTATATAAATTTTCTTTGTATGTTGCGGCTGTTGTTAATTTATAATTTATACTCCATAATTTTTCCCACTCATCTAAATTTCTATTATAACCGAAATTCCGTGCCCATGCTATCATTGTATTTTTTACTCTTTCTTCTTCCATTCTAAAATCCAGCAAGTATCTAGAAGCTTTGGATATAAATTTTTGCTCTGGTCCAATTAATATCTTATCCAATTGATTTTGTCCCATATCAAACTCAAATTCTTCTGAATCTGTTTTGTATCTGTTTTGAATTTAGAGATATGGCCACCAATCAATTGTAATTCCTTGTTCTTTTAATTCTTGATTTGATTTTAGTCTCCCTTGGGCATCTAATAGATCCTTGTATTTTATCATTTTGCCTAAATCTGGTCTGTTAGGATGTATCATGGCCTCCATGGTTGACAACCAGAGTGGTATTCTTGTGTAGTGTTTCTTTTTTATTTTTCTCCATGTTTGTAGTAACGAATATCTTATTTGATGTCTATTAAAATAAGCTTGTGTTTTGCCCTTTTTCTCCCATAGATACGCGTGCCAACCTTCATGGAGGTCATGACCTTCTATCATTAATATTCGTTTATTACTTAGTGATAATAATCCAATTCAATATCGCTGCTTGGTAATAAAGCTCCCAGTCCAGTAGCCCAAAACCACCTCTGCTTTTACTGTCTTGCATCAATTTTAATTTGATGCGTGGTTTCTTACCCAGCCAGACGAATTTCGTTATTATTTTATTTAATTCATTAAAGAAGACTTTCCCTAATTTTATTGGGATCATTTGAAACAGATACATTAATTTAGGTAGGGTATTCATTTTTAATATTTCTACTCTGCCGAGTATTGATAATTGTAGTTTCGCCCATGTTTCTAATTCTTTCCTAATTTGTCCAATTAATTTAGTGTAATTATCTTCTTTTAGTGATGAGCACCTGGCAGATAGCCATATTCCTAAATATTTTATTTTTCTCCCACTCTGTAGTCCCAATTTATTTTGTATCTCTATTTTTTGATTTGCTGTGCAGTTTTTAATTATCAATTTGGTTTTATTTTTATTTATTTTTAATCCTGCCACTTCCCCAAATTTTTCTATCTCTTGTAATAATATTGGTCCACTATCCATTGGATCTTCTACAATGAATACAAGGTCATCTGCAAAGGCCTGGACCTTGTATTCTTCATTTCTAATTTTTATACCTCTTATTCCCGAGTTTCGTCTGACTGCGGTAAGAAGTACCTCTAATGATAGAATAAAAAGCAGAGGTGATAGTGGGCATCCTTGTCTCACTCCTTTGCCTATCTCAAAATTGTCTGTACATTCACCATTCATCAATATACTTGCTTTTTGGGTAGAATATATAGCTCATAATGTTCTTACTATATTAGTTCCGAAATTCATTCTCGTTATTTGTTTTAGCATGAATTCCCAATTAAGGTTGTCAAAAGCTTTTTCTGCATCTAGGAAAATCAGTGTTGCCTGTTTTTCCGGATGTTCTTCGTAGTATTCTATTGAATTCAAAACTATTCTAATATTATTTTTAATTTGTCTGTTTGGTAAAAAGCCATTCTGATCGGAATAAATAATTTCACTTAGGATTGGTTTCAGTCTTTCTGCCATAATTGTCATAAATATTTTGTAGTCTGTATTCAGTAAGTAGATTGGTCTATAATTTGAGATTTCTTGTTGATCGATACCCTCCTTCGGAATTAGGGTGACATATGCCTCAGACCAGGACTTTGGTAATTTCGTTTTTAGTAATGCCTCATTGTAGATCTCTAATAATATTAATTCAAATGTTTCATACATCTCTTTATATATTTCACTAGGGAAGCCATCAGGTCCCGGAATTTTGTTGTTTTTCTGCTTTTCTATTGCTCTTTTAAGCTCCATTGGTGTTATTTCTCCGTTTATTATTTCTTTTTGTTCTTCTGAAATTGAATTCAAACCGTTTTCCTCTAAATATTGTATTATCTTTTCTTCCAAAATTTCTTCTTGTTTGTATAGCTCACCAAAATAGCTTAATGCGATGTTTTTTTTCCCCTTCATTTGGCAACAGATATTTCCTTCTTTGTCTTTCAGTTGTTGGATTAATTTTTTTTTCTTTTCTACTTTTAGTTTATGAGCTAGCCATCTACCTGGTTTGTTAGCTGATTTGAAAAAGTTTTGTTTTATAGATTTTAGGTTTCGTGCTCTTTCTTCTAGGAATGTTAAGTTTAATTTATGTCTAGTCTTCATTCTTTCTTTTTAATTGTCTCATTCTTTGGATCCTTTTGAAGTCTGCATTCTAGTTCTTTAATTTTCATCTGTAGTTCATTTTGTTGTTTTTTTTCTATCTTGTTTTTTCTAATTGTATAAGCTATTGATACCCCTCTTATAAAAGCTTTTGCTGTATCTCATAAATTCTGCAAATTAGTGTGGTCCTTTAAATTTACACTGAAAAATATTTCCAATTCATTTTTCATTTTTTGTATAATTTCTTTTTCTTTTAGGGCTTGTGTGTTTAGTGTCCATCTCATTTTCTGTTTCCTTTGTCCTTTCCAGGTAATTTTTAACGGGTTGTGGTCTGCCCATATATTGGGCATTATTTCTACTTTGGATATTTTGCTTCCAATTGTCTTATTTGTCCACACCATATTAATTCGGTACCACGATTGGTGGGGGTTTGAATAGAATGTATACTCTTTTTCATTTGGGTGTCTTTTCTGCCATATATCCTCTAGATTAGTTTTTTGTACTAAGTCAAAGAATGGTTTTGGTAGACAGTTCTTTTTTATTTTTATTTTTTGTTCTTTGCCAATATAATCTTTTTCACTATCCAGTATGGCATTAAAGTCCCCGACCAAGCATATATTAGCCTGTCCTGACTCCACTATTTTATCATATAATTTTTGGTAGAACGTTTTTTGATTCACATTCGGTGAATATATTCTCACTAACAATACTTGTTTTTGCGATATCTCCAATTGTACTATTAAGATTCTGCCCTGTTCTTCCACGTAAATTTGTTTTGCATTCATCCCTTTTTTTATATACATAGCCCCCCATTTTCTTTTGATTTGCCAATGCTACATACAATTCTCCTAATTTGGAAAATTCCAAATATTCACTCTGATTTTTTTGGATATGCACTTCTTGAAGGCATATAATATCAACATTTTGTTTTGTTAATTTTGTTAACATTTGCCTTTGCTTGGTTGGGGAATTCAATCCATTGATATTTAGTGAAATTAATCTAATTTCTTCTTCCATCTTATTAATAGTAGGTCTGTCTTGGTCTTCTATTGGTCCTTGCTTCTCTCTGGGGTCTTGTTCGCAGTCCTTCTCTTCTTGGTCTATCTCTTTCTTCTTTATCTCCTCCTTCTTGTTCTTCTTCTAACACCTCTTGTTGTTGCTGCTCCTGCTGGTCTTCTTGGTTCTTACTTTCCAGTTCTTCCTTACTGCTTGTTTCTTCTTCTACTCCCACTAGCTGTTCATACGATTCCTGTGCTTTTTCGATGGTATCTATTTGTATTCTTCTCTCTTGCCAGGTCACAAGCATTCCCTCCGGCACCAACCATCTGAACCAAATACACTGTTTGTTTAGGAATGATGCTAAAAATTTATACTCTTTTCTAAGTTCCCTTACATGTCTTGGAATTTGTTTTAAAGTCACTATTTCTTTGTCCTTAAATGTCATCGGTTCGTCTTTCATCATCTTGTAGACAATATCTCTCATTTTTTTTCCGTGCAAATCTTACATGCACCTCCCTTGGCAGCTTGTTTCTTCTTGCATAATTCATATGTACCCGGTAGACCTAATCTAATTCTCTTGTAATTTCTTGCTGGTCTCGTTCTAATGCTTCTGCAATTAGTTGTGCCATCGTGGCTCCTAGATCTTCTTCTTTGGTTTCCTGCACGTTTTGGAATCGCCAATAGAACACTGCACGTTCCATCTCAAGTTGAATTATTGAGTCTTCCAGGCCTCTATTCATTTCTATCACTCTCCTGTCCATTGCTTCCATTCTCTTTTCTGTTTGCTGCACTTTTACCTCTATGCTCTTAATTTTCTGTTTGTTCTTTTCCATTGTTTGTTGTATTGTTTCTATTTTTCCGTCAAGTTTCTGGATGTTGCCCTTCATCTCCCCCATTTCTGTCTTCAAATCGATGTGATTTGCTGACATTTTCTCTTGCATTTTCAACATCGTTTCCTGGATGGATATCAAAGTCACTTGTATTGTTTGCATATTTGCAGAGTTACCCGCTTTATCCACAACCAGCATTTCTTCTATTGTTTTCTGTCCCAGGGATGCGATGGATATCGATGAACTTGAAATTGGTTTCTTTCCTCTTAAGATGGTTGTTGTGGTTGTCATATTTCTAACTTTATTATATAATTCTTCCCAATTTACCATCCACAATTTGCTTCTATCCAGTTTATCGTTGTTTCTATGTGTACTATTTCAGGTTGTTAAACTAATTTTTCTCTGGCAAGTAGTATGAGGTTTTACATTATTAATGCTACAAAGCAATGGTAGGATATTAAATTCCAAGGAAGAAGGTAATATTACATAAAAGAGGTATCCTTTAACTGAGATAAAGTTTATACCCTATTTCAAACCGTTCTATATGTTCAATCTGTTCCTTCTTCTATTCAATTAAATATTTTAGACCTCTAATCGGTCTTCACCAATATTAATTTCGAGTAATACTATTTTTGTATATACAAAATCAAACAAATTTCTTAATGCCTATCTATTTGTTTAAATTATTAAAGGTTACTAAAAAGGTTATTCTAAAAGTTTTCTATGATTCTTAAATATTCTTCAATTCCTTATTAATACTTAATTCATTAGGTCTAATATTCACAATTAATCAGTTCCTTCTACTAAACATGTTAAACATTAATCATTCTTCTCCCAAATTAATTCCCAAAATTAATTAACTAGTTAATCAGATAATATATTATACACTTAGATCACAAACAATTCATTAATCTAAATCAGTGGTTCCCAAACTTTTTCAGTCCACTGCCCGCTTGGTGCTACAAACTCATCCTCAGTGCCCGCCACCCAGGGGTGGGATTCAAATTTCTGTGGGTGTGGCCTAATTTGATGGTGTGGCTTGCTGGTCATGTGACTGGGTGGGCGTGGCTTGCTGCATTTTAGGTGCCAGCCCCGCAGGTCCACCCCATTGAGCCTGCTGCACTGGAGGACCTGCCCAAGCAAGTCCGAGCAGAGCGGTGCACCAAATCAATGGGGTGAGCCTGAGAGAGGGAAAGACAGATAGGTAGGTAGATATATTGATAGGTAGGTAGGCAGGCAGGCAGGCAGGCAGACCTTTTGGATGAATGTATGGATAGGTAGGTAGGTAGGTAGGTAGGTAGGCAGGCAGGCAGGCAGGCAGGCACGCAGACCTTTGGATGGATGGATGGATGGATGGATGGATGGATGGATGGATAGATAGATAGATAGATAGATGGATGGATGGATGGATGGGTGGGTGGGTGGGTGGGGGGGTAGGGGCGGCAGGTAGGCAGGTAGGCAGGTAGGCAGGCAGGTAGGCAGGTAGGCAGACAGAAAGACAGACAGACCTTTTGGATAGATGGATGGATGGATGGATGGATAGATAGATAGATAGATAGATAGATAGATAGATAGATAGATAGATGATAGGTAGGTAGCTAGGTAGGTAGGTAGGTAGATTGATAGACAGACAGACAGAAAGACAGACAGACAGGCAGGAAGGCAGAGGAAGGGGGGATTTGACCACATGCCCAATATCCAGGATCCCACTCAGCCAAGCCTGCCCCTCTTTGTAGTTGCCGTGCCTGACAGCAAGTTCACAGGCTGCCCCTCCTGCCAGGGATCAGCCTCCCAAGTGTGCCTGCGGGGGTGGTGCCTCACAGCGGTGGCGGCACATTGGGAAGCTCTACTTTCCCAACATGTCACCACTGCCTGCCCTGGGCTTCCTCAACCCTGCCCTGTACCGGCTCCAGAAAGGAGGGAACAGCACCGCCCTCTATGACCTGAGTGCCCCGGAAGTGGGGGCAGTTTGAGAGGCTGATCGCTGGTGGGAGGGGCAGCCTGTGAACTTGCTGTCAGGCACAGCAACTACAAAGAGGGGCAGGCTTGGCTGAGTGGGATCCTGGATATTGGGCATGTGGACAAAACTCCCCTTCCTCTGCCTCCCCTTAGGTGATCCACGGATGCCATTGGTTGTTGCACTTGCAAGGCTCAATGGGGTAAGCCTGCGGAGCCAGCGCCTCGAATGCTCCCCTGCCTCCTCTTAGCGACCCCCCTGCCAGCCCCCTTGCCTCTTAGTGCCCCCCTAAGGCATCCCACCCCCCCCCAGGGGGCGGTAATGCCCACTTTGGGAACCACTGGTCTAAATCATCAATTCATTTAACATTCAACAGTAGCACTTATTCAACTTTTTCTTTTTTCTTTCTACGGATCTAGTGCTGTGTTCCTAGTAATGGGTCTTTTGCTTTGTCACCCACTGCTTTCCAGAATCAAGATGCTTTCCAGAATCAAGATGGTCGTCTCATTATTCAGTCCAACTTAGTCCAGCTCTTTTAGCTGTATCTTCTTTCATCTAATCGTCCCCACACTTATATCCTCTATCGTTAGTCCCACTCTCTCTGGCTTTCAGTCTCTCTCTCCAATACTCAAAAATCCAATGTGATGCTACTAGGTAACACAATCCCTTCGGCTTTAGCGTCTTATTTTAAATTCAATGCTCTCCCCGCCGGATCGCCGCTTCTCCTCTGGGCTTCAACCCACGCTCCGAGACTTACAGTTCTGCTGATCTGCTCTAAGTTCGCTCCTCACCAACAATCACTCTTCGCCTCTACACAATCGTTTTTAGTTTAGTTGAATGTCAATACTGCTATCACTATTTTTCGTTCCTCTTACAAAGTGCTCGCCCCAGCTTCGGTCAGCTTCTAATGGCTGATCACTCACTCACTGGTTTTTCCGAGCTTTTCCTACAGCGCAGCAGACAGTTGCCTTCCGTCCGCTTCCACCTTGGGCTTCCTTGGATTTTCACTGATCCCTCCAAGATCTGTGTGCCCCTCGAGAGGCCACCAGACGCGCCGATTGGGGCTGAAAAGATGGAGATCGTTCTTTCCTCCCCACACTGCTGCAGCACCGCAACCAGAAGTCCCCAGACCCAAAGGTTCTTTTAAGAGTCACCCACTTTCTCGATGGAAGAACTGTTCTCTTTGCTTTTCACTTTAGGTGAAAAAATAAGTTTGCGATATACATAGCTATATGCCGGTTTATACCTAAATCGTGACTTATTTTATGGCGGGACAATGGGGGAGGCGGAAGGGCTCTTCTATCTAGGTTAATGGGACTTCCATTTTAAATAAGATTTTCCGCCTTGCATTTCCTCTTGGCTGATAAGATCCACTTCTAATTTTCCATTTGTCTTAGAAAGTCCTCAGAATGCTTGTATCATGCAAACAGCATTTAGTTAGCACAATCTTTACATAAAGTTATCTAATAGGGTGGTATGTAGCAAAAATGTTCCTCCAAATTGTGCTGCCTGAAGACTTGGTTCCCCTTCTGAAAAGGGAAGGGGAGGGGGGAGGAAAGCCCATTTGAGTTGTTTAATGTTGCTTAGGGTTTTTTTCCCCCTATGTCAGGATTTGGTTTTTGCAACACCCAGCAAACATCAGAGATGCTGTTCTTTATAGAGTATTTCAGTAATTAAATCCAAAAAATGATGTTATTCATTGGCTAGTTGTTTAGCTTTTTTTCATGAGCAAAAGTGGCTTTACTACTTTTCCCAAGGGTGCTAAATATTTCCCAGTTCCTGAAAGTTTAGGTTTGTGGGAGGTTTTCTCTAGTTTTCTCCTTAACAAATTATAAAAATGTTCTTTCAGTCAGAGTTAGCTTTTAGACTCTAAAGAAGGCAGAAATAATTCCCTTTAAAAGTGAGCTTTTTAAAATCTGCCAAGAAGTGTGTGAGCCTCTTAATTTCAGACTAGAGCTAGGTTATTTCCATTATCTTTAAGAGATACAGAAAATTGTAGACACAATTTTTAAAAACCAGTTGCCTCTTTCGTCAACTTACCATTAATGGCAGATTAAATGTGTAATAAATGTGTATTACTTGGATTTTCTAAAAAGAGAGGATGCAAGTTTGTATTTTTCAATTCCTAAATGAAATGTTAAATTTAAATTTCTCAATTCCTAAACAATAAGGTATGGTTTCTATGTGACATTGGGGTTTAACCCTAATGTTTAAATTACAGTTTAGTTTGTTTAGCTCCATTACAGATAATCCTTGATTTACCACAATTGAGCCCAAAATTTATGTTGCTAAGTGAGAAATTTGTTAAGTGAGTTTTGCCCCATTTTAGGTCTTTTCTTGTCACAGTTAAGCGAATCGTTGCAGTTGTTAGTAACATGGTTGTTAAGTGAATCTGCCTTCCCCATTGACTTTGGTTTTCTGAAGGTTGCAAAAGGTGAGTGGCCAAGCATCTGAACTTTGATCAGGTGGCCATACAGATGCTGCAACAGTCATGAGTGTGAAAAAAGGTCAAAAAATCACTTTTTTCAGTGATGTTGTAACTTTGAACAGTCACTGTGCTGTCCAGACAGTTTATAGTTAATTGGGATTTGGGATAGTTAGTTAGGAATTAGGAGCTGTCCCCTTAAGGGAATGCATCATGGTAAATGTAGTTAAGGTATCCTGGGAAATGTAGTCCATGTCATGTGGTCACATCTATAATCCTGATTGGTCACTGAATTGACCCTTGGTTGGGTTGTGGGAGGTTCCTTCACTCCTGCCTGACCTCAGCATCATGCTGGCGTCTCACCTCCTTGCTCCTTTGATATGGGATGAGAGATTACCATCCTTCTACACCAGAAAGTCAGCTATGCGAAGAGTTGGACATAGAGATGAATCTCAACACAACTGTGAGTTATATTGAGGATGCCTGATGAACCAATAAAAAGACTTTGTATGGATGCTTTGTGGAGTTAACTGCCTGCTTTATAATCAGCTAGTGGTTGTAAGGTCCAGAACAGTAAAAGGATGCTTCTATCTTCAAATTCCCATGAAAAGTAAAAGAATATTGAAATCTGAACTCCCAAGTCAAAGCACAATGCTAATCTGAGTTTCCAAAGTAAAGATATAAGTTAATCAGTTTGCCTGTGAAGGACTCTCTCTCTCTGTCTCCTTTTGAGCAACTGAAGTTATACAGCCTGTTTGAATTATTGGGAGGGGCCGGAAATCCCCTCACTTGCTAGAGACAAACAAGCAACATCGACCCTGTCTCTCCCTGGAACCTCTAAGACTTTTTTTTTTTTTTGCAAACAAGAAACAGGATTTAGGTAAGAAAATGTGTTAATTCCTAAGGCTTCAGTCAGAAAGGGACAACTGTTGATTTCCTCTGCTCATCTGGAAGGAGGCAAAGCAATAAAGAGGCCCCTTTAATTAGTTTACGATGGGGTCTCTAAGCAACAGGGTCATAAAAATTCCTTGGATTCGGCCATCTCCAGAGCAACGGGGCACATTCCCTCCCCCTGAAGAGAGAAACCTAAAGCAAGCAAGCAATTTAAAAAAATAGGAAGCAGTTTGCCTCTCTCTTTGCTGACAGAGCAAGAAGATTTTTTCCTTTAGAGACAATTTAGAAAAGAATTGACACGGTTGAAAAGGCAGAATTATTCTACTATGAATACATCAGAGGAAAGGAGGAAGATATAAGAAAAGAAGAATCCTCGACTGAATTCCAAAAGGAGTTTATCGCAGTAATTGAAAAAGAAAAAAGAAGAAGGCAGTAGGGGTGCCCAGAGAACAAAGAGAAGTAAGATCTACCAGAGCAATAAATCCCTCTTACAAAATTTAAAATGGAGAAAAGAAAATTGATTATGATGAACATAAATGGACTTAATTCAATCATCAAAAGAAGGAAAGTATTTCATAAATTGGAGAAATTAAAATTTGATATAATTTGTCTACAAGAAGTACATATTAAAAAACAACATGAACATATATTGAAACAAAAAAAATTAGGAAAATTGTTTACTTCATTGGCACAATGTAAAAAAGAGGTGTGGTTTTATATATTAGAGAAACAATTTCGGCTGAACTAATCTATGCAGATGATGACAGAAGAATCTTAATGGTGGAAATAATGGACAATAACATTAAAACACTTTTAATAGCAATATATGCTCCAAATGATCATCAAGAGGAATTCTACAACAAACTTTATAAAAAAATAATTGAATTGGACTATGTTAATCTATATATGATGGGAGATTTTAATGGAATAATTAATGAACAGTTGGATTATAAAACACAAAAAGCCACAAAGAAAGCTAGAAAGAAACTACCAAAATCTTTCTTTCAAATGATAGAAGAAATAAATTTAAAAGATGCATGGAGAGAGAGAAATACAGGAAATAAGCAATATACATTTTACTCAAATAGGCACGAATCATGGTCAAGAATAGATATGATATGGACATCAGCTGATTTACTTTCTAATATACAAAAAATTGAAATAGAAGCAAGTACTTGGGCGGACCATAATCCAATGATTGTTATTTGGAAAGGACAAAAGATGAGATCTAGATGGACTTTAAACAATATGATATTAAAGGAAGAAGAGTTTAAACAGAAAATTGAGAGAGAATTGGTATTCTTTTTTAAAGAAAATTAAAAAGAGGATACATTGTTACAGAATCTCTGGGACACGATGAAGGCCTATACAAGAGGCTTGATAATTGACTATACAAGGAAAAGAAATATTAAACAAAAAAGACTTTTAAAATATTAGAAGATGAACATAAAAAGTTAGAAAAAGAACTACAGAAATTTCCACAAAAAATGATGTTAAAATTAAAATGGATATAACTAAACATAAAATGGGATTAATGGAAAAAGAAGAGTTAACCCAAAAGATTAAAAATGCTAAACAGAATTATTTTGAAGACGCAAACAAACCAGGAAGATGGGTAGCCTATAAACTAAGAAAGGAAAGAGAATCAAGGAGAATTAGCCATTTAATAGATGAAGAAGGACACTTTTGTTATGGAAATGAAGGGGAAAAAGAATCATACAAGACTATTATGGAAAATTGTATCATCAAGAGAGTATTCAAGAAGAAAAAATTAAACAATATTTACAAAAGGCAGTTACCACAGATACCTAAAGATATTGAAATAATGTTAGAAGAGAATATAACAATGATGGAGTTAACAGAAGCCTTAAAGAAACAAAACACAGGGAAAGCATCAGGCCCGGATGGACTGCCAGTGGAATTTTATAAGACTTCAGGAGGTGTTGAACCTCCAACTATTAGAAGTTATGAATGAAGTCATGCAAGAGAAGAGAATACCAAAGATTTGGTCAGAAGCTTATATTACACTTATACCAAAGGAAGACACAGACTTACAGCAAGTTAAAAATTACAGACCTATTTCCCTACTAAACTCAGACTATAAAATTTTTGCTTCAATCTTGGCAGAAAGACTGAAAAGATATTTAAATAACTTTATACATGTCGATCAAAATGGATTTCTGCCAAAAAGACAAATTAAACATAATATGAGAATAATTCTGGACACTCTGGAGTATTATGAGGCACATCCTGAAAAGCAAATGGCTCTGATGTTTTTGGATGCTCAAAAAGCCTTTGATAATGTGAGTTGGCACTTTATGTTACTACAACTGGCACAAATGAGCTTTGGTAAAAATTTTATAAGTGCCATTGAGACTATATACTGCGAACAAACTGCAAGAGTTTTGATAAATGGAGAATTGACAGAGCCTATAGACATAAGAAAAGGGACTAGGTAAGGTTGCCCACTGTCGCCTCTGCTGTTTGTGTTAACATTAGAAGTGTTAAACAGGTGTATTAGAGAAGATAAACAAAAGGAATGAAAATTAAAAAAGAAGAGTATAAGTTACAAGCCTTTGCAGACGACCTGGTATTTATATTAGAGGATCCACTGGAATCAGCTCTTAAATTAATAGAAAGAACAGAAGAGTATGGAGAAGTAGCAGGTTTGAAAATTAATAAAGATAAAACAAAGATATTAACTAAGAATATGCTAGTGAGACGGAAGAAAGAGTTGGAAGAAGCTTTAGAAATACACGTCACAAGCAAGGTTAAGTATTTAGGGATATATATTACAGCAAGATGTAGTACTCTGAAGGAGGATAATTACATTAAACTTAAACAGCAGATAGCGACAGATTTGGAAAAATGGAAAAATTTACAACTATCATTGATTGGGAGAATATCAACAATTAAGATGAATGTATTGCCCAGAATCTTATATTTATTCCAGACAATTCCAATTAGACTAGGGAAAGAGTTTTTTGAAGATTTATATAAAATGATACTGAAATATATATGGCAAGGTAAAAAAGCTAGAATAAAACTTAAGTTGTTGCAGGATGCAAGAATAAGAGGAGGGTTTGCATTGCCCAATTGGGAATTATACTACCATGCGGCAAATTTGATGTGGGTAAAAGATTGGATAACACTAAGGAACAGTAGATTATTGACATTAGAAGGACATGATCTGCTATTGGGGTGGCATGCATTCTTTTGGTATAAGGGAACCAAAACACAAGGGTATTTTAGAAGACATTATATTTGAGAGGCTTTGTTCTTAAATTGGGAGAAGACCAAAAAACAACACTACTTGAAAATTCCATCATGAATATCTACTATTGAAGCTTTTTCATATCCAGTAATATACAAAAAGGAACAAACGGTTAGATATGGTGAGATACTGAATGAAAAGGGTGAACTTAAATCTATGCAAGCGTTGGAAGAACAAGGTATAAAAATGAATTGGTTTTCATATTTGCAAGTACAATCTAGATTTGATAAAGATATTAAAACAGAAGGTATTTATAACAAGCTGACTGGGTTAGATAAAATATTGATGGGTACTGATGAAAAGGTGATTAAAAACTTTATGGATATTTTTTAGAATTTAAAATGGAAGAGGAACAAGTTAAAAAAACAGTGATTGCTTGGGGGGAAATTTGGATATGGGATTGATTTAGAGAAATGGGAAAAATTATGGTCTCAGAATTATAAAATGACAATGTCAACTGCTTATAAAGAAAATTTGTATAAGATGTTTTACAGGTGGCACTTACCCCCAATGAGAATTGCAAGAATGTTCAAGAATAAATCGGATAAATGTTGGAAATGTCATCAGATACCTGGATCATATTACCATATGTGGTGGACATGTTCGGATGCAAAAAGATATTGGACTAAAATCCACACGTGGTTGGAAAAAATGATACAACAACACATAGACTTGAAACCAGAAATATTTTTATTGGGAATTATACCAGATATCTACAATAAAGAGTTGAAATATTGATTGTAAATGTTTTAACAGCAGCTAGAATTGTATTTGCTAAAAACTGGAAGAATGATAAAATACCTATGCAGGAGGAAGTGATTAAGAAAATTATGGACTGTGCTGAAATGAGTAAATTGACATTTGAAATTAGAGAACAAGAAGATAAACAATTTTACAAGATATGGGATTTGTTTTATCAATGGTTGGATAAAAAGACCTGGTAATGTAATAGATTATATAATTTTGTAATAGAAATATAATAGATTGATATAAAATACAATGTAGACATATATAACCATTGGATGAAAGTATAACATAAATTTTAGAATAAAAATATATCTCGTATATATGATGAAATAAAGAGTTTAATTGTATATAAGTAATAATGGATAAATAGATAAGAATGTTTTATTGATAATATGAGGATTTTCTTTTTTTGATAAATTGTGAGTGATGATTATGAAAGGATAACACAAAGGATTTGTAACCAACTGACACACTGTATGTACATATGGAAGATGGTTTTTTATGTTTTGTACGTCTTGTTTGTATGTTTGTCTTAAAATAAAAAACTTTAAAAAAAGAAAAAGAAAAGAATTTGAAGGCCAGTCTAAAGTCAAAGAATAGCAGCCTACACTGCTCAGCAAAGAGAAATTATTTAATCACAGTGTTCATGCAATGTACTAAAGTATTGCATCTCTTTCATGACCTTTCATCTCAGCCTAATTGGCTGCCATTCAACTAATAGCCTACAGCACCATTTGGTGGCAAGTAGAAAATTTCACAGGAAAATTCTAAACAAAAAAAATTTTTTTTTTTACTAAGCTTACAGCAACCCTTGCCACCCAACTCAAGGGTCTAGCTCCACCTCGTGGCAAGTACTGAATTTACAGGAAGTTTCCTAATTTTAGTAACTTCTTGCCACTTTAACCCAAGGGTCCAGCGTCACTGAGAGGCCAATCTGTGCATCACAACAGCGTCTCCCAGACCTAGCAAGTACCACTAACAGGCCAACCTGTGCAATGTGCCAATGTCTTCCAGACCTCGCAACGCACCCTCTAGCAGCCAACCAATGTACTGCGCCAACATCTTCTAGACCTTGCTACGCACACCTCTAGTGGTCAACCACTGAAATTTACTGAATTTTCTCAATTCAGCCACACACCTGCAGTGCCATCTATGTGGTCAAGTACTGAATTTCGCAGAAGTTTCTACATTCAGATACCCACTTGCCCACTTGTCCACCCTAATTCCCCAAAAGGGAATTATACGGAAAACCACTAAATTTTCCAACATTCACCTTTTGCCAATTTGAAGCATGGCAATGTCTTCAGCCATTACAGATGTCTCTGATGTACCAGAGGACTCGAACCCTCCACCCACCCTCGATGTAAATGTGGAGCCTGGTTCCCAAAACCCAGTTTCTGATGTCCCAACCTCCGCAGAAGCGACAATACCTCAAAAAGCCTACGACCTCAGACAGCATAGGAAGCTTACCGAACCCATGGAGTCATGCTATAGGAGGGATTAGGACAGGCACTATCACTGCTATGCAGACTTATGGACAGAGCTCCTGGATATCTGTGAAGCCCCAACACGCAAGCTGTCTCCTGAGGGAATCCACACTTTGCAGAATGACCTAGATGACCTTCTCGCACAGTGGAGAGACAGCAAAAGTAAACTGAAGTACATCCAGTCGAGGCTGGGTGACCCAAAGCTCCAAGTACACATTCAAGGCTTCGAGGAGATGAACAAGGAACACGAAGACTGCGTTCGGCAAGGCAAATGCTCCCTCCAGGCAGCACTCCACGATGCGCTACTGAGGGAGGAAATGTCGGGGGAGAGGGCCATATCCAACTTAGATCCTTGATCACAAGTGGCTTCTTCCCACCATTCAAAGAAACCCTCCACCCTCCACCCCAAGCCAGCTAGATCTCAAGCAGTTTCCAGCGTCTCATGGCAAATCTCCGCTGCTGGCTCTCACCATCCTTCCAGAGCGTCCTCCTGTCGCAGCGACGCATCTAAGGCCTCCAAAGCAGCAAGTTATGCTGACCAGGCCACAGTCACTAAACGGACTGTTGTAAGTCAAGGACTATCTGTACTCCAACCTTGGCAACTTTACTCAAGTATGTTGATATCTTGAAATGGCCAAGGTTGAGAAACACGGATTTACTTATAACTTTGTTTGTATCTTATGATTTACATTGTTTTATTTAGTTTCCTAATATGATTTATGTTGATTTCTTATTTAGTATCCTATGACTATCATTAATGTATCTTATGATTTATGATGAATGTATTTGTATGATAATGATTTATCACTTATACCTTTCATGTACACTGAGAGCTTATGCACCAAAGACAAATTCCTTGTGTGTCCAATCACACTTGGCCAATAAACAATTCTATTCTATTCTATATTTTATTCTATTCTTTTCTATATTCTATATTGTATTGTATTCTATATTCTATTCTGTATTCTATTCTATATTCTATTCTATATTCTATTCTATATTCTATTCTATATTCTATTCTATTCTATATTCTAGTCCCGTTATGGTGAACCTATGCCACGCATGCTGGAAGTGGCACACAGAGCCATCTCTCTGGGGACACCAGCCATCACCTGTTGGTCTTCTGGGTTCCAGCATGCGCTTGCATGCCAGTCAGCTGGTCCTCGCACATGTGGGAGTGCTTGAAACTGGAAGAGCAGCTCCCCTGGCACGCATGCACACACTGGCCAGCTGGTCTTTGTGCATGCATGCGCATTAGAAACCGGATGACCAGGCGACCGGTGCTGAGTTTCCGGTTTCCCGTGCACGCTCATGCACTCCCATTTCAGCACTCGCTGGCGAGAAGGTTTGCCACCACTGTTCTAGTCCATATTCTAGTCTATATTCTATTCTATATTTTATATTCTATTTTATATCCTATTCTATACCCTATCCTATTCTTATTTGAGTACAGCAGCTTCATTCACACCTTCTATATAATACAAATGGAACCAAAGCACAGGAAATTTTCCTGCACCCCCTTTTCAATATGTTTACTACACAAACACTTGTGTGGTTGTCCATCCCCTTCTATCTATGTAGTAGTAAACCAATATATTTTTTAGTTGCCCAAAGATGGTGGTTAGCTTTGTAGTCTGTATGCATGCCACACACATCCAAACTATGATTAGCAGGGTGTTTACAAAAGCTGGAATTGTCCATCTGAAGGAATAGGATGGAATCTGAGTAATCAGCTGAATAATAAACTATTATATTTGCATCCCTGCCTTAATTATTGGTAGACCACAATTAAGCTGGCTTACAACAGTGAAGCTATTTTGTGGTGCAAATCTTGAAATGTTCAGGATGGTAGCCACAGTACCACCCTTTTGACTTCATTTTATTCCTACTAAGGTCCTTGCAGTTTCTTCAAGCTGACCACAGAAACACACCAGGACCACAAATCGTGTGTGTATACATACATAATTATACTTATCCCAACATCAGCCTTTGTAAACTAAAGGCATACACTGCAGGCAGAGACAAAATAGCATAAATATAATATAATGTAATACAGTGTAATAAAATAGAATATATAAATTAAACAACAGGTATACACTACCTGCAGAGAGAGAGATAATATATATAAAACTACAGGAATACACTGCAGATATACACATCTGCCTGCAGTGTATATATATCCCTCTTGTTCAAAAATGCTGATGCTGGAATAATTGCTTTAAGATCAGAGAGAGTTAAATGAACTTCGTTGGGCGCATCTGATAAAGCAGTTGCGTGTTTAATCTTTTTAATTTTTTGTAAGAATAAAAGAACTCAACGAGTACCTGGGTGGGCTTGAACCACCAACCTTTCAGTTAATAGCTGAACACATGAACCAATTTCACCACAGAGACCACTTTAAGGAAGTGGTCGATTGTTTAGCATGAACTTTTACTTAAGATTTGAAAGGGGGACTTGAAAATGTGACCAGCATTGTGATCTTAAAAGCAAATAATCAAAATAAGGGCATAACAACCCATTTTTTTCTCTTGCGTTCACTTTGCCTGCCAGATTTGTCTGGCAGTAACTTAGTGATGCCTCTGAAAAAAAACTTTTTTTCCCCTGCTTCGCAGCCAAACATTCTTCAGAGAGAGCTTCAACTTTAAGAGCAACCTTATTAGCAACTCTAAGATGTCTGGACTTCAACTCCCAGAATTCCCCAAGCCAGACCCTATTGCTAAGATTGAGATACCTCTTTTAGAGAGTGGTGTGCAGCTTTCCTCCTCTATCTTCACAAAACCTTTCATGCAAGGTTAGATCCTTGGAGAAAGACACCTTGGCTGCAATTGAATTTTGCAAAAGCTAATTAAGAAAAAAAAATTACCTGTTCTCGTCGAGGATTCGAAACCAGGTCTCTCGCGTGACAGGCAAGGATACTTACCACTATACTGACGAGGAAGCAGCTGGTAAAGTTGTCTAAATCACTCCGAGTTCCTGAAATCTACAACTCAGTCCAAAAAGGGAACTGATTTTTTTTCTCCAGTATGCAAATTTTAATTTTTTTAAGCAAGCATCTCATTTACTGCATACTTTTTCCTTTAGAAACAGGTATGTACAATATCTGCGCATGTCCAAAATGGCTGTCTGCAATTGGTGAGCTCCCATGACGGGGGAGTGGGTTTTGGCCATTGGGGAGGTGAGGCGGCTTTGTCTCTTGCCCCCAGCCCCTATCTCTGTTTGCCGTGATCTGGAGGTTCTGGCTGGGGGTGGCAGTTGTGGCCCCCAGTCGGTGGTCGGCAGGGGGTGATGGACAACGGTGGCAAGCTGTGGTGGATGTGGTGGATGCCGGCGGCAGATGCTGGTGGCAGGCCACGGCTGCGGCGGCGAGTGTCGGATGGCGGCAACAGGCAGCAACGAGGCCCAGCATCCTGTTTTCCGCGCCTGTTTTCCGACTTGCCGCCCTGGCTTGGAGGTGGATTACGGCCTCCAGCTGGGGGTTGTTCATTGCTGCAGCTATGTTGCATTGCGGTCTGGGCTGACCCAGATGACAATAGCTGGGACTGCTTTTCTCTTCCCCATTTCATCTGGCCAGACTGATGGGGTGGCTGGTCCCCACCGCTGTGAGAGGGCAGTGGTGGACTGGCCTCTGTTCTTTACCTACCCTGCTGCTGTGAGAGGGCAGCAGGGACTGGTAGTGCCACCCCTGCCAGATTATCTTTGTACCTGGCACTGGGTGCCCCCACTGTGGTGAGAGGGCGGTGGTTGGACAGTTTTGTTTCTATCTTGTTGCCCCCGGGGTACCGTGAGAGGGTCCCCGGGATGGACACCCCAAGAGGCGCTGTGGTACATTTGTCTGGAGTTGATGAGCTATCATCTGGCCTTCTGTTTATTCTATCACCCACTTCCCATTTGATGGACCATTATGGTTTGCAGGGCTTACACAATTGCAGAGTTACAGGCCCTGGGGAAGGTCCCCTTATCCCTGGTGTGGCCTGTCAGACTAAGGCCTACCTTGATGATGGATCCTGGGATCCCGAGAGGTGGCACAGGGCAAAGGTTAATTTTTGTAACAAGAAGCGTTTTAAGGGTTCATTGATGAATTTTTAATTAATTCATTTAAGGGGTTAGGGAGGAGGGCGGGAGGTGGGGCCCGGGGGGAACTTGGGGGGCTTCCACCAGACCAATTTAAATTTCATTTCCAGTCCAGGATGGGTACGGGTCACGACGGGGGACGGGATTGGGGTTCTCCAGGACTCTAGGGAAAGAGGTGGGGATTTCAATCCCCACGGTGACTGGGAATGGCAGGAGATGGAGGAACGGAGGGTCATATCAGAGTTTTGGAACACGCCCATGTTATCTTCGAACGGTGGCGCGCTCTGACCCTCTGGTTCCTGCCCATTGCCCTGGGGGTATGGGAGACCAGGCCCCTGAGCTCAGTTTGGTCTATTTAAATGCCAGGTCCATGGTGAATAAAGCTCCCCTCATCAGCGAATTGAGTGAGGAGGAAGACGTGGACCTGGCTTGCATCATGGAGACCTGGTTGGGCCCAGAGGGAAGAGTCCCTCTGTCAGAGTTATTTCCAACAGGTTTCCGTGTGCTGCACCAACCTCGGGCTCAGGGTAGGGGCGGGTGGCAGTTGTTATCAGGGTGTGCCTTTGTTCACAGCAGGCCACTGTCCCTCAGATAGGCGGGTGTGAGTCTCTCCTCCTGAAGTTGGGCCCTGGTGGTCAGCTGGGCCTGTTGCTCACGTACCTTTCTCCCAGCTGTGTGACAACTACCCTGCCTGAGCGACTCAGTGTTCTATCGGGGGTGGCCATTGAGTTCTCCAGACTTATTGTTCTGGGGGATTTGAATCTGCCTTCTCTGGGTGGAGCGTCAGGGATGGATCAGGAGTTCATGGCTTCCATGATGGCCATGGACCTGACCCAATTAATTCAGGGTCTGACTCATGGTGGGGGGCACACACTCGACCTTGTTGTTATCTCCAGACAGTGGTATGATTCTTTGGGTGGGGGATCACCAACTATTCAACCCCTGTCATGGACCGATCATTATCTCCTCTGGCTGGCCTTCCAGTATGCCACCCCACGTCACTGGGATGCAGAACCAACTAGGTGGTTCAGCCCTAGGTGCCTGATGGACCCAGAAGGGTTCCAGACGGTGTTTGGGTTGATTCCTGCCTCCCTTACCCACAACCCAGTCGAGGCCCTGGTGGATGACTGGCAAAGGGCTGCCTCAGAAGCTCTCAACCGTGTTGTCCCTTTATGCCTCTGACCCGTGCAGATCCTGGCTCCTCTGGCTTTCCACGCTCGGGAGATGAAGCGCCAGAGGAGAGGCCTAGAGAGCAGTTGGAGGTCCAGTCAATCCGAATCTGACCGATTGCAACTAAGAACCTTTACAAGGCTTATCTTGCAGCAATGGAAGCTGCCAAGCTGTCACTTCTCCACTCTCAGGCCCGAGATAATCGCCCGGCCACCCTGTTTAGGGTCACCCATTCCCTCCTTAATCAGGGTATGAGGGAGGACCCTTTGAGGGGTGGGCTGAGGAGTTTAACCATCATGTGTCTGACAAGATCGCTCAGATTCAGGCTGGTCTGGACTCTGATTGGGTAGAGTCTGATGTGGGGGATGGGATGGGTCTTGTGGATACCATCTGGGAAGAGTTCGATTCTGTGACTCCAGAGGAAGTGGACAGGATCATGGGCAGACTGAGTGCTGCCACATGCATATTGGACCTGTGTCCCTCCTGGCTGGTCTATGCTGCCCGGGAGGTTACACGAGGCTGGCTCCAAGCTTTGATTAACGCTTCTTTGAGTGAGGGATTTTCCCCTCCAGCTTGAAGGAGGCGGTGGTGAGACCCCTCCTCAAGAAGCCTGGCTTGGACCCAGCTGTTAAGAACAACTTTCATTCCGTCTCCAACCTTCGCTTTGTGGCAAAGGTTGTTGAGAGCGGTGGCCCGACAGCTCCCGTGTTCCTGAGGAAACTGATTATCTGGATCTGTATCAATTGGGTTTCAGGCCCGGATACAGCACGGCGATGGCATTGGTCGCGCTGGTGGATGATCTCTGGCGGGCTCAGGATAGGGGTTATTCCTCGATCCTGTTCCTTTTAGACCTCTCAGCAGCTTTCGATACCATCGACCATGGTATCTTACTGCAACGCCTCGAGGGGTTGGGAGTGGGAGGCACTGTTTTGCAGTGGTTCTCCTCCTACTCTCGGGCTGCCAGTCAGGGTGTTGGCAGGGGACAGAGATCAACCCCTGAGGCCCCTCTCTGTGGGGTGCCCCAGGGTCTCTCTCCCTTTGTTCAACATCTATATGAAACCGCTGGGTGAGATCATCCGGTTTTAGTGAGTATCATCAGTATGCTGATGATACCCAGCTTTTAACTCCACCCCAGACCAACCCAGTGATGCCCTCGACATGATGTCCCAGTGCCTGGAAACAGTACAGGTCTGCATGGGGAGGAACAGGCTTGACTCAACCCGCCAAGACCGAAAGTGGCTGTACATACCGCATCTCGACTGTCCAGGATGTTCCATCTTTGGTTGTGGGGGAGAGGTGTTACCCCTGCAGAGAGGGTGTGCAGCTTGGGTGTCCTTCTGCATGCACGGCTCAGTTTAGAGGAGCAGGTGGGAGACATGGCCAGGGGGGCATTTGCTCAGGTTCGCCTGGTGCACCAGTTGCACCCCTATCTGGACCGAGATGCCTTATGTACGGTTACTCATGCACTCATTACCTCCCGTGTGGACTACTGCAATGCTCTCTACATGGGGCTGCCCTTGAGGACCACTCGGAGGCTTCAACTGGTGCGGAATGCGGCCATGTGGGTTATGATGGGGGTACCCCGATACTCCCATACTACACCCCTCCTGCGTGGACTGCATTGGTTACCGGTTGCCCTCTGAGTGAGATTCAAGGTGCTGGTAATTGCCTATAAAGTTCTACATGGCTTAGGGCCAGGTTATTTACGG
This sequence comes from Naja naja, assembly GCA_009733165.1. NCBI lineage: Eukaryota > Metazoa > Chordata > Lepidosauria > Squamata > Elapidae > Naja > Naja naja. The sequence goes on along the minus strand of SOZL01000005.1, from coordinate 387,259 downwards.
GACCATCTTCTGCCGGGCAGCGATTTCCCAGTGCCCGGTGCGCTCCCACAGACAGGGCCTCCTTAGGATGCCGTCAGCCAGACAGTGCCGGCTGGCGGCCCCCAGGGGGAGAGCCTTCTCTGTGGGAGCGCCCACTCTGTGGAACCAGCTTCCCTTGGAGTTGCAGTTGGCCCCTGACCTTCAATCCTTCTGTCGCAACCTGAAGACATGGCTCTTCCAGCAGGCTGACCTGGACTGAGGGGGTGGGGTTTATTGGCTTTTATTGGTTTTATTGTTTATTGTGGGTTTTAAATTTTGTTGGGATTTAATACTTTTAAATAATTTTAATTTTTGTATTCTATGTTTTTTTATAGTTGTGAGCTGCCCTGAGTCCTTTGGGAGAGAGGGCAGCATATAAATCCCATCAAATAAATAAATAAATACATAAATAAATAAATAAATGAATGAATGAATGAATGAATGAATAAATAAATAACACTTAAGTGTTGCCCTTTGAGGCAATATAAGTCACCCTCTTAAAGCTGCAATTCTAACGTGGAAATGACCTGTATTTTACCCTTTAGAAAAAAAACAAGGCAAGCAAAGATGTTAACCCAAAGGTGCTTTTTCTGGAAACTACTGGACTTTGTTTTTTCTTTTGAAGACGTTTCACTTCCCATCCAAGAAGCTTCTTCAGCTCTGACAGGATAGTGGGGAATGGAAGGATTTATATTCCTTTCAGACAGATGGTCATTTGCATTCAGTTTGTCATGCCCCTGGTGGAGACTGACTCTGAGGAAGAGGAGGAACAGCCAACAGGGAGTGGAAGTGTGGCTCCAGAGGTGGTGGCGGAGGCTGCGGAAGGGCAGAGGCTGGCTGAGCAGTCAGAGGAGGATCCAGGCCCATTGCCTATCCATCCTAGGGCATGCAGGGAGGAGAGGATCAGGGTAAAACGTGATCTACTCAGGAGGACAGGGCCATGATTCTCTTCATGGGTTGCAGGTGGGAGATTTGCATAAGAGGGACCTGCGTGCTAACAGATGCTGGAGACAAATTAGTGTTTTATTTCTAAAGAAGTTTTATCTTGGTTGGCGTTCTTCCAACGTACTGTACCTGGTTATCTTCCTGAAGTTGGCAATTATCTATCCTGGTCTGTCAAGGAACTTTATTCAGTGCTGTTTGTTTTTGGTTTTTGCTTCGTTATCGGCTCTTTGAATGTGAACTGTGTTTCTTGCCTTTGAAATATTATTTTGACTCTTCCACTGTGAACAATTAAACAGTGAAGCCAAGTTGAAGGCATTAAAGGACTTTTATTTACATTTCGGTTTTTGTTATATTTCTGAGATAGTCTGGGTGATCACACAGTTCTAATTCACTGTTGGGGAATATTGCCTCTTTTAAAGGTTCAGTTTGGACAGAAAGGACTACTGGTTTGAAAGAGGAGCCAAATAGGCCTTCTGTGTTAAAACTTAACAGCCTTCCCTTTGTTGGAAGTTAAAACTCACCCCTCTCCTAGGAAAATGAATTATTTTAGGATATATTAAAAAGGCAGAATATTCCCCCTAAAAGAGAAGTAGAAACGTAGAGAGTCAGAAACTCACTCCCCCCCCCCCTTTTGTTAAGGGGCCATTAAGGCCTGGGCCAGGCTATTCTACATAACAAAGTTCTACCTCCTTCAGGCAGAGCCATTCAATTGCCCTTCATTGCACCACCCACCAAGTTTCAACCAAACTTAGCACACAGACAACCTACAAAGCTAGCTATGACCTCTGACAGCAACCAATCAGGATACTCATCCTGTGCCCCAGGAAGTTCAAAGCCAGAGAGGGCATAAAACCCAGGGACTCTCAGCATCTCCTCCCTTTTTTTTCACCCAAGAGCTCCAAGGCATGTGATCCTGTCCACCATTAAACCATCTTTCCAAACAAACTCCATGTTTCCAGTGTCTTTTCCCCCCACTTGGAACTGAACCCAGAAGGATATTTATTCCAACACCTTAACAGAGGGGGAGGGATATGACACCACCCATTTACAACACAGCCCTTTCAGTAGTCCCAAATTTGCAATCTGATTCAGATGATTCTGGGGACTGAGATTAACCCCCAGGTGGTTTCAACAACTCTGCGCATGCCCGAGTATGGTGGTCCGTGAGTGAATGAGCTCTGGAGGAATGGGGATTTCTTGTCGGCCTGCTGGGGGACAGGGTTGGTGCAGCTCCCTCACCCTCGGGCTTGTTCCTAAGGAACTTGGCTGTCTGGGTGGTCGAGGATGGTTGCATATCGATCGGGGGTGTAGAGCTGCCGGGCTTTTATCTCGGCGCCCTGATTGGTTTGCTCACAGCGTAGCGCAGAAGAGGGTGGTGGTGGTTTCCGCGATAGCACCGGAGAAGTTGGAGGGGGTGGCTATGAACAGCAGAGGTGAGAGCTTCATCGCTGCCAGCTTTGTGAGGGTGAGAGCCTCACGAAGATTGACGGTTGTGGAGGGTAGGGGTGATGGCAGTGGAGTTGAGAAGGAAAATAACATAAGGGCCTTGGTGGCTCAGGCTGTTAATTGCCTGCACTTAAGTTCCAGCTGCCTACAACTGCTGTAGGCTCGAATCCCACCAGGCTCAAGGTTGACTCAGCCTTCCATCCTCTCGGGGTAGGTAAATTGAGGACCCAAGATTGTTGGGGGCAATTAGCTGACCTTGTAAAAATGCCGCTTAGTAATAAGCAGGCATATACAATGGAATGAAGGCTATTGCTGAGCACACTGGGTTGTATCCCAAAAATTGTAAGCCGCCCTGAGTCTCCGGAGAAGGGTGGCATATAAATGTAATTTAAAAAAACATCTCGGGAGGTAGCACTGGAAATGGAGAGAAGGAAGATCGGGGCGGATGGCTCCGGTTGGCAGCGGCTTGGCCTGGTGACCGGCGATGACCTGACAGGGGCTGGAGGAATTTTCAGGCATCGGAGGAGGAGCCCCTTGTGGAGGTCGAAGTCCCTGGCCTCAGGCCTTGATTTGCCGCTGCCTGGGAGTGGCTGTCGGGACTGGCTGAGAGCTTTGGGGGGTTGGACTTCTGAACCACCCTAGAAGTCTCTTGGTCTTCTTCATTGGAGGTTGAGGGGGCAGCTGGACCTAGTTTGGCCTTGCTATCGGATCTTTCAGCTTCTGCCTTTCCCTATGTTGTCTTTAACTGATAATTCCATCTATCCCACTGACATCTCTGGACTTTATTATCCTGCACTTTATTATCCTGCACTTTAAAGACATCTTGATACCTGCTGCTGTTTATTTACATCTGCTCCCCTTTTTCTGTTGTCACAGACTACCATCCTTGGTTGAGAGGACAGCAGGCTGCCTCGTTGCTCCCAGCCCGGTGGTAACCATCATGGTGGGAGAGTGGTGGTTGGACCATGGTTTCATCTGCCCCCCCCCGAAGGATGGTGAGAGAGTCTTCGGGGGACATGACGTGATACTTGTTGGTGCTGGCTTCAAGGACTGGAGGCGGTGATAATGACTATTGATTTTAACATACTGTTTTAACATCATTGCAATCATCTGCGGCTGTATTTTATTTCCCCTATCCTGTGATTTTAATGTTTATTATGATATTGGCTTATTCACCTACAGGAGTTCTAGGGCCTTATCAGGCCTGTTCCTTATATCTAGTATGGCCTGTGGGGTATCAAAAGCTTACCTTTATGATGATTGTTAGATCTCGGAGTGGCATTACGTGACCAGGGGTTAATTTTAAATTAGGTAAAGGAAACTTTTAAATTTTTGATTCATCGTTTTAAAGGGTTAGGGAGGGGGAGGGTTGTTTGTCTGGGCAGGTAGCTGATCAATTTTGCCCAGATGGGAAGGAGCTCAGTTCAGCCCAGCTGGGGATTTGTGCCAGGGGGTGAGGGGAGAGGGGGCCCATGGGCTCTGGGGAATGGCGGGGAATGCCGATTCCCAGGGTGATCCGGACTAGGCAGGGGATGGAGAGGTGGGGGCCATATCGTGTGTGAAGGGAGTCGCTTGGCCGCTGTCTTCAAGCTGCTGGTGTGCTCGACCCCATGCCTCTGCCCACTCCCGGGGGATGCAGGGACTCGGAGGCCCTGGGCTTAGGTTGGTGTATTTTAATGCCAGGTCCGTGGTCAATAAGGCACCCCTCCTTGGTGAGTAATCGAGGAGGCCACAGACCTGGCTTGCATCACTGAGACCTGGTTGGGGCGGAGGGTGGAGTCCCTCTGGTTGATTTATGCCCCCAGGTTTTCAGATTCTACACCACAAGCTCAGGGGAGGGTGGGGGGTTGCTGTTGTTATTAGGGAGACCTTGATTCCAAGGGAGGTCACCGTTCTGCAGATAGGTGGGTGTGAAGCTCTCCTTTTGAGGTTGGGACCTGGTGGTCAGTTGGGCCTGTTGCTTATATACCTATCCCCAACTATGTGGCAATGGCCCTGCCTGGGCTGCTCGATGCCCTCGGTGGCGGTGGAGTTCGAGCCTTTTGGTTTTGGGTGACTTCAACCTGCCCTCTCTGGGGCGTCAGGACCCAGGAGTTCATGGCCTCCATGGCGGCTATGGGCCTGACCCAACTAATACAGGCCCCCACACATGAGAGGGTCAACACACTCGACCTTGTTTTTGTCTCGGAACAATGGCGTAGTGATCTGGGGGTGGGCAGCATGAATGTCCAACCCGTAGCATGGTCAGACCACTATCTCCTGCGGCTGGTCTTCCAACAAGCGGCCCCACACCGTTGGGATGAGGAGTCACTGCGATGGTTCCGCCCCAGACGTCTGATGGACCCTGAAAGGTTCCAGACGGAACTGGGGTCTTTGCCCTCCTCCCTTATTCACAGCTCAGCTGAGGTACTGGCAGCTGCCTGGCAACAGGCTGCTGCTGAGGCCCTCAACCGAGTTGTCCCCTTGCATCCCCTCACTCGCCACAGATCCCAGATGGCTCCTTGGTTCACGGAGGAGCTTAGGGAGATGAAGCGGCATAGGAGAGGTTTAGAGAGCAGGTGGAGGTCAACCCACTCCGAATCCGACCGAGCCCAGTTAAGAGCCTATATTAGGACTTATCTGGTAGCTGTGGGGGGCGAAGAGGTCATACCTCTCGCTCTCATGCGTCTGATGACTGCCCAGCTGCCCTGTTTAGGGTCACCGGCTCCCTCTTACATCGGGGGGCGGGGTTGGACCCTATGCAGGGTAGGGCTGAGGAATTTGGTCAGTATCTGTTGGATAAGATCGCTCGGATTCGGGAAGGGTTGGACTCTAATTTGCAGTTGTCTGAGGAGGGGGATGCAAGAAGTCCGGCCAATATCATCTGGGCTGAGTTTGATCCTGTTTCTGAGGATGAAGTGGACAGGATTATGCGACGTCTGAGTTCCACCACATGTTTGTTGGACCCGTGCCCTTCCTGGATGGTATATGCCTCCAGGAGGTCACGTCGGCTGGCTCCAGGCAGTGGTCAGCTTCGTTAAGGGAGGGCTCTTTCCCCCACGCCTTGAAGAGGCGGTGGTGAAACCCCTCCTGAAGAAGCCTGCCCTGGACCCAGCCATGTTGAACAATTTTCGTCCAGTCTTCAACCTTCGTTTTTAGAAGGTTGTTGAGAGCGTAGTGGGTCAGCAGTTTCCACTTTTCCTGGATGAAGTGGACTATCTAGATCCCTACCAATCGGGCTTCGGCCGGGTTTAGCACAGAGAGGCGGCATTGGTGGCTGGTGGATGATCTCTGGAGGCGGGACAGAGGATTTTCCTCTGTCCTGGTCCTATTAGATCTCTCAGCGGCTTTCGATACCATCGACCATCATATCCTATTGTGGCGCCTTGGGGGGTTGGGAGTGGGGGGCACTGTTCTGCAGTGGTTCTCCTCCTACCTCTCGGGGCGTTCGCAATCGGTGTTGGCAGGAGGGCAGAGGTCAGCCCCAAGGGCTCTCACATGTGGGGTCCCTCAGGGGTCAGTCCTCTCACCCCTCCTGTTCAACATCTATATGAAGCCGCTGGGTGAGATCATCGGGGTTTTTGGGGTGAGGTATCATCAGTATGCTGATGATACTCATTATATATCTCCACCCCAAACCAAATCAGTGATGCCCTCTCTGTGATGTCCCGTTGTCTGGATGCAGTGGGATCTGGATGGGCAGGAACAGGCTACAGCTCAATCTGCCCAAGACTGAGTGGCTGTGCATACAGGCATCTCGCTCCAGTGAACAGATTCCATCTTTGGTCATGGGGGGAGAGGTGTTGCCCCCTGTGGATAGGGCACGAAACCTGGGTGTTCTCCTGGATTCACAGCTCGGTTTGGAGGAGCAGGTGGGGGCCGTGACCAGGGGGGCCTTTGCCCAGGTTCAGCTGGTTCACCAGTTGCTCCCATTCCTGGATCGAGATGCCCTTCGCATGGTCACTCATGCACTTGTCATGTCCCGACTTGACTACTGCAACACTCTCTATTTAGGACTGCCCTTGCATACCATCCGGAGGCTCCAGCTGGTGCAGAATGCAGATGCGCGGGTTGTGATGGGAGTTTCCCAGTACTCCCATGTTACGCCCCTCCTGCGCAAGCTGCATTGGTTGCTGGTTGCCCTCCGGGTGGGATTCAAGGTGTTGGTATTAACATTCAAAGTCCTTCATGGCTTGGGTCTGGGGTACTTGTGGGAGCGTCTCCTGCCAACATCAAATACCGATCGCCCTGTGCAAGCACACAGGCTGGGACTCCTCGGGGTGCCGTCCGCACGACAATGTCAGCTGGCGGTGCCCCAGGGAAGGGCCTATTCTGTAGCGGCTCCCACCTTATGGAATCAACTACCTGTTGAGCTCCGGCTGGCCCCCGATCTCTCCTCTTTCCGGCACGATCTAAAAACCTGGTTGTTCTTACAGGCTGGGCTGGACTGACCTCCTGTGGGGGAGGGTGGGATTTTAATTGGGTTTTTACTTGTTGGATTTGGCTTGTTAGGTTTAATCTTTTTAAAAATTATTTATTCTATGTTTTTATCTGTGAGCCGCCCCGAGCCCTTTTGGAGAGTGGCAGCATACAAGTAAAATAATAAAATAAAATAAAATAAAATAAAATAAAATAAAATAAAATAAAAATAAAATAAAATAAAATAAAATAAAATAAAATAAAATAAAATAAAATAAAATAAAATAAAATAAAATAAAATAAAATAAAATAAAATAAAATAAAATAAAATAAAATATAAAATAAAATAATAAAATAAAATAATAATATAAAATAAAATATAAAATAAAATAAAATAAAATAAAATAAAATAAAATAAAATAAAATAAAATAATAAAATAAAAAATATATAAAATAAAATAAAATAAAATAAAATAAAATAGAACTCTCAAGAGTGTTAACAACCAGGCTGACCAAGAACAGAATAAATCCTTCCATTCCCCACCACTTACTTAACCTTCTTGGATGAAAATAGAATAGAATAGAATTCTTTATTGGCCAAGTGTGATTGGACACACAAGGAATTTGTCTTCAGTGGATATGCTGTCAGTGTACATAAAAGAAAAGATACATTCATCAAGAATCATAAGGTACAACACTTAATTAAAAGTCATAGTGTTGTGTCTGCGCAGCCGCAGACACGGAATAACCCACCGATAGTAGCGCGGGAAAATGCAATAATATAATTGGCTAATGGCATGGCAGGCAACTGCTATATAAGGGAGTCCGCCATCCGTTAGCGTTTGTTGTGTTGCAATTGGAATAGTGATACTCACAGTAAACTGTTGTTGCGGATCCTCGTCTCTGGCTCCTTCTTTTCCACAACACAATAACTGGCGACGAAGGTGGGATAGCTGGAAGAGCCAGCCTGGATTGCTGCAGGCTGCAGAACCCAACAACCAGCTGATCGGCACTGCTTCAGGCCATGGACGCAGCTGCAATCAACGAGGAGGGCCTGTGAAGAGAGAGCCGGTGATTGAAGAACTGGGAACCCTCAGAAGCTACCACACCGCATGAGGGCCAGCTGGAAGGCAGTCACTGCTGCTGATCAGAAGATGCCCAGAAGCTGCCTTGCTGCAGGAGGGCCAGCTGACAGGCCCCATAGCTGCCATTAATTGAAAGAGAGCCAGGCATCAGAAGTGCCACGCAGCAGAAGGGCCGCTGACCCAGAAACTCATCAAAGCACCACAGAGGCATCAGAGGCCTAGGCAAAGCCATGTGAGTCAGAGCAGGCTGACAGCCTTTCGCTGCAGAGTAGACCAGGCCGCCCATGTCAGCCAGGGTAGAGGGTGCCCCTTGCTTCACCACTGGAAAAGAGTCAGGACAGCACCCAGGTGGCCCCTGACAGAAAGGATGGTGAATTCTCAGAAGTTCACCCTCTTTGACCCTGAATTAGAAACTTGGGACTCTTATCTAGTAGAATTTGACTGCAATTTAGAGGCAAATGATCTTGCCAACATTACAGACAACCGAAAGAGAGCAATCTTCCTTAGCAACTGTGGCAAGGAAGTCTTCGAGATGGCTCGCATCATCATCGCTCCAGACCCCCTGCAGATGGTCCCGTGGGCCACACTAATTCAAAAACTGACCCAGCACTATGCTTCCAAACCTTCCTGCATTGCAAGACAGCACACATTTTACCGGAGGGACCAAGCAGAGGGTGAGTCCATAAGCTACTATATGTCTGCACTTCACAATGCTGCCTTGTATTGTGAATTCTGCGACCTGGATGACGCCCTCTGAGACCAGTTAGTGAGTGGCATAAGGGCCATAAGACTACAAAGACATCTACTCGCCAGGGCCACCCTAATGCTAAAGGAAGCCCTAGATGAGGCCATCGCCACAGAGCAGTCTGGCAGGTCCACGGAAGAAATCCAAATGTGAAAGTCAAACAGTCCAAAAACTGCCAGGCGTGTCACTGCGTTTTTTTGGTTTGTCTGTCAAGCTCTTCTAAGCTCATATTCTAGCAAGCAGGTGTCTGCTAGCCAGCACTGTGTTATCTTGTCTCCATAGTAATGAGATAAGAAAGTCTTGTGATATTTTGATCCACTGCGCATGTGTACAAAGTTTATACTTCACTTCCTGTAACTTCCGTTGTACTTTTCCTTTGTTCTTTTTCTATATGCCTTGGTGGAGATTAGGTTGCAAGTATGTAGCTCCATGTAGGTTTTCTTATTTTATAGATAAAAATGTTTTTAGATTACTTTCCAGGTCTACTTTTTATCAGCATTGACAGCAAAGAAAAACACTGTCTATCACCTCTAATTAACAGGGATGTTTGAAGAATTTTTACTCCCTGAAACAAGGTTTTTCAAGCCTTTGACAATGGTAGCAAAGAACGGCTTGACATTGGTAGCAGAGGATGGTTTCTTTCAAGCTTTTTTCAAAGCTTCAAAGCTTCAAGATTAATTATGTTTTTCTTTGCTCATTGTGATGATAAGGCTTATTTTAGTCAGTTAGCTCACCAGGTCTGAGGACCTGGTGTTTAACTGCAAATATGCCTCGAAAAAAAGCAAAGATGAAAAAAAGGAGGACTCCGTCCAAGGATGATTTATGGCAGTCACTCCCACATACTTCTACCGTGGAAGAGCAACAAGAGATCAGGTCAGTAATCTCTTCTTTTGATGATGTATGTTTTCAAGCTCAGTCTGAAAAAGCAAACGCTCAAGATTATGAATTACTTGGAGCAAAGCCTAAAGTTGTACAGTCAGCTGAGCATTTTTCACCCAAAGAGAAAGGTGAAATTCATTATTCTCCAATGACTCCAGAACAGACAATGAGGCAGAAAGCTGTGCAAGACTATTTGAAATCAATTGATTATTTAGAACAGTGGTTTTTAACCTTTTTGAAAGAATCACCCCCTTGAGCCATTGAGGAAGTTGTCATCGCCCCCCTCCCCCAACATAACCGCCCCCTGCCACCTCTTAAGCGTCCCCAAGGGGCCAGCAGAGGGCACTAAAGGCAGAGGCGGCATGTCGAATGGCGGCGGCAGCATGTAACATGCCACTGCTTCCGCATGGAGGCGCCGGCTCGAGCAGTGCTGGTCAATGGGTGAACCTGCAGGGCGGCGGCACCTCGAATGCCCCCTGTTGCCTTTTAGTACCCCTCTGCCAGCCCAGGGATGCTAAAGTGCGGGAATTCAAAGCGCCGCCTGGCTCACCCATTGACTGCCAGCTGCACCACCTGAACGGGCCTTGAATTTGCAGCATGTTGGGAAAAGCCATCACCACACTGCTTTCCCAAAGTGCTGCTGCTCTCTCATTCTTTTTGTCTGTCCGTCCATCCATCCATCCATCCATCCAAAGGTCTGTCTGTTTGCCTTCCTGCCTATCTACCTACCTGTCTGTCTTTTTTGTCTACCTACCTACCTACCTATCTACCAATATAGATCTCTCTCTCTCTCTCTCTCTCTCTCTCTCCCAATATATCTCACTCCATCGTCCCCATATCGCCCCCCTTCCGTTCCTTCGCCCCCACGTCACTTGCTTTTCGTTCCATCGCCCCTGAAAAACAAAATCGCCCCTTGAAGCGATATTATGAGTTAGAACCACTGATTTAGAAGAGAGTGTAAAGCAGGCTAAGGCTTTTGCATTATCCCTTCAGCCAGATATGGGTGTGGTTCAAGTTCCTGAACCCTCCATCTTGCCTTCTTCTTGGAAGCCAAGGGACCACCCACAAGTTGGTCACATGGGTGTGGTGTCAGACCAATCAGAGCAGAGACCTGTGCCTACATCACGTGGAGTGTCTTATGACCCTGACTCAGCAAGAGCTCCTGTGTTTTCTAATGTTGTAGCACCATCTGCTGACGAAATGCATGCATTACATGAATATAAAAACATTCTACACAAATCTTTTGATGAGATGTTAATGAGGAAATTTTTTTACAAGATAATATATCTCCAGTTGTGCAAATGCCTCCTGTGGCTACTCAAATTGCATCAGCTCAGCTTCCTGATATAGCTGCTAGTAAAATGCTTCAGATGCAGATGCCAGCACCTCCTGCAGGCCAAATTAGTGGTGCTCAAATACCAATAGCAGCTCAACAGCAACAAGTCCACATGCAACCACAGGTTAGACCAGCAATGGCACAGCCACAAATGCATTTAGCAGGTCAACCAGTGCCAGCACCAGTGCCAGCTCCAGCGCCCCCTGGTGGCCAAGCAGGTATTGCTCAACCAGCGCAAATTATGCATGTTCCTCTGCAAATTTCTATCACCCCACTGACTGGTGATTCAAAATTAAAGCTCAGGAAATTACAAGGCATGGGTCAGTGAGGTTGGCATTTTACTTTGTAGAGAAGGTACCCACTGTATGGTGTTTAATCCTCCACCACAACCTTGGCCTCCTGACATAAGAGACTTGGATACTAAAGCATGCACAACATTATTGATGTCAATGGACACTGAATTGCAGATTATTTTTTCACCTGATGCAACTGCCCAACAAATTTGGGATCAATAAGAAGCATGCTACAGGCCTCTTTCAATTGAATCTACATGTTTACTCTTAACTGAATTTCATGGTTCAAGATTAAAACCAGGTGAAACTATTGGAGAACATTTAACAAAAATGAAAGGACAGAGAAAAGAGCTTGCTGAACAAGGTTATGCTGTAGGTGATTTTCAAATGATCTGCATTATTATTAACTCTTTGAATTATGAATGGAAAGATGCCATTTCAAAGATTAATCAAGTGCCTATTGCTCAGCGCACAGTTGATCATGTATGCGAAATTTTAACTGAAGAAGAAGCACTCATGCAAGCCACGCCACATTTGAGAGGACCACCTGCATCAAGAGCTCCAGCGAGGAGTACCTTCCGAGGAAGAGGCTTCGTTCCAAGGATGCCAAGTTGCTATATCTGCAATCGCGTGGGACATACCACCCAGGATTGTCCCCAATGATCTCAAGCACCATACATACCAGCCCAGAGGAACAGATTCCAGAGGCAGAGGCAGAGGCAGAGGACAAGGTCGTCGCGGTCCCAGGCGTGATCTACAAGCTCCACACATCACATTGGCATTAACCAACGATCCACAACCTGATCCAGAGTATGACAGATGACTTCTCTGGACTTTAGACAGTGGAGCAGCAGTGCATGTTACCTACAGAAGAGATCTGTTCACAGAGATGCATGAGCCTGAACCTGACATGCGTGAACTGTACACTTTTTCAAATTATCCTGTTCAGGTCAGGGGAAAAGGAACTGTTTATATTGAAGAGCTCGATGCATTGATTTCTGATGTTTATTATATACCAACAGCAACCTGCAGTTTGCTTAGCCAAAGTCATTTGTCAAGGGTGTCCAAGTACCAGGTTCACCATTTTGAACAAGCAAGTTATGTGGTTAAAGAGGGTAATATTGTTGCTGAAACCATATTAATTAGTGGTGTTTATTACCTAAAGCCAAAGTCTAACTCACAAGCACAGGCAAGTATAAAATATCCAAAGGAGAGCACAGGCCCAGAGAGAGATCCTGTTGCTACTGCAAAGGCTCCTAAAGCCAACAAAAAGAAACAGTTTGCTCAAAGCAAGCCTGAGGTTCCTAATAAAAATGTTGAAAATTCACTAACAGGTAAACCTTTGCATTCCAGGTGAATCCATAAGTGGCACAAACGTTTGGGGCATGCCAGTTTTGTGTTCTTAGAATGATGCGGAATTAGTGAAAGGTTTGGATCTGAAGGGTGTAAGGTGTTCTTGGATTGTGCTGTCTGCAAGAAAGCCAAATCCAAAGCAGCAGCTGTTCAAAACACCTACACGCCCTGTCAACGCATTTTTGATTTGGTACACACTGACATAGTAGGTCCATTTGCACCAACACTTGGTGGCAAAAATATTTCTTAACAATTGTTGATAATTATTCTAGATATGGATTTGTATTTCCTATGAAGGAAAAATCAGAGACCTTTCAGATCTTTAAAGACTTTGCAACTTATGTCAATACCCAACACAATGTTCGCATCGCTAGAATTCAAAGTGATCGGAGTGCTGAATTCATGTCTCAGCGTTTTCAGGACTGGATGCGTAGAATGGAATTCTGCACCAGACCTCAGCCCCTTGTTCCTCAGGAAAATGGAGTGGCGGAACGAAGGAATGGCGTTCTACAAACCATGATGCGATGTCTCTAGAAGATGCTAATCTCAGTCTCCCATACTGGGGTGAAGCTATTAAATATGCAAATTACATTGTTAACTGCATCTGGAGTAGTGTAATAAATCAGACTCCTTTCTTCAAGTTATATGGATATAAACCGATCTCAAAAACATCCATATTTTTGGTTCATATGGTTCATGACTATGGTGAACATTCCTAAAAGAGAAAGAAAGGAGGTCCAGCAGCAAAAAGAATGAGATTCATGGGTATTGATGACAATTCAAAATGGAGCAAATTCGTTGACTCCAGACATGTAATTGTGATTTCTCAGTCCTTCAATTTTGAGGAAGATGCTGACTGGTCCAGGATTCACTCCAATGATCCTGGAGTTTATTTTCCTAGAGATGATGCTACTGATGTCGCAGCCTGATGATGATTCACAGGTGGATGTTCCATCAACTAGTTCTTCTCAACCAGATGTTCCGTCTTCGTGAACAGTCGATGCTGAGGCTAGCGACTATGAAGAAGACGAGGCGAAATGGAAGAAGAATGGACAGTTGTTCTGAGACGTTCCGAGAGGACCACGAAGGGATCCCTCCGAAGCGATATTCATGGCAATTGACAAAAGCACCTTTACCGTTGGTTTGTGCTGTTACACTGCCTCCTGACAAGTTCACACAAATAAAGCATCTTCCTGATTCAGAGCAAGAGAAATGGTATGAGGCAATGCAGGCTGAAATGGACAGTCTAAAGAAACTCAAGGTGTTTACACCTGCAAGTCCTCCAGCAAATAAGAAAGTTATTGGCACCAGATGGGTCTACAGAATTAGAAGAAGCCAAATGGTGAGTCATTATACAAGGCCAGACTTGTAGCTCAGGGTTTCACTCAACGTTATCCTGAGGACTACACAAATACTTACTCACTGACAGTTCGGACTGAGAGCGTGAAAATTGCTGCAGCCACTGCAACTATTCTTGGTTTAGAAGTTTTCCAGTTTGATGTGGAAACAGCTTATCTAAATGCTGACCTGGATGAAGAAATTTACATCAGAGGTCCTCCAGGGTTCCAGAAGCAAGAAGGGGATACCTGGCTCTTAAACAAAAGTCTTTATGGTCTGAAACAGTCTGGTTTAATGTGGTATTTATGTCTTACTGACAAACTAAATTCAATGGGCTTTATTAAGTCGAAACTGATGAATGCGTGTTCACAAAAGATCTGGGAATGGATATGAGATAATTCTTGTTTATGTTGATGATATTGTTTATATTGGTCCAAATAAGCAAATGAGTGAGAATTTTGCTAAAGCTTTGCAGAAATATTTTACATTGAAATCTTTAGGATACATTAACACTTATTTGGGTGTTCAGATTACCAAAACTCAGAAGGGGTTTAGTCTTTCACAAGAAGGATAAGATTGAACAACTTTTGCATCATTGCAATATGAAGGATGCTAAAACAGCTAGCATACCTATGCAAA
>SOZL01000005.1:299867-371784 GCA_009733165.1 Naja naja | reverse complement strand
TTTAATCAACAATATTTCCAATGTTAGAATAAACATAATGGTGACAGGGGACATCCTGTCGTGTTCCTTTTTCTATTTTGCACGCTTCTGTTAGACTACCATTAACAATAATCTGAGCTGTTTGCTTCTGATATATTGCTCTAATAGGTTTGTGAAAAAAATTCCCAAATTCCATCTTTTCCATCACTTTAAAACAAAACTGCCAATTCAGTTGATCAAATGCTTTCTCTGCATCCAAAAAATCAGCTGCAGGACTTGGTTATTTCTTTCCAAATATTCCAGTAAGTTAACTACCTGTCTTGCATTGTTTTTCATTTGCCTTCCCATTATAAATCCTGACTGATCATTGTGGATTATCTGTTGCATAACCTGCATTAATCTATTCGCTAATATCTTTGCAAATATCTTATAATCTGTATTCAACAGAGATATTGGCCTATAGTTCTTCGGTTGACTAAGGTCTTGATCTTCCTTTGGAATCAGTGTTATGAAGGCTGTCCTCCATGATGGAGGCGTCTCTCCTCCTGTCTGAATTATTCTAAATACCTCCTTCAAAGGTTCTACCATTTCGAACTGCAAAGTCTTATAATAGATAGCTGTCAAGCCATCTGTCCCTGGAGCCTTACCAACTTTTAATTGCTTAATTGCTGAGATAATTTCCTCAGATGTTACTAATTGGTTCAGTCCTTTCCTTTGTTCCTGTGTCAGTAAAGGAGCATTCATCCCCTGTAAATATCTATCTATATCCGACCCCTGAATTGTATCACTGGCATATAATTTGGAATAAAATTCTGAGAAAGCCTTTTTAATAATATCTTGCTGATATACCTCTTTTCCTTTATATTCTATTTTCTCTATAGTATGCAATTTTTGTTTTTTCCTTAACAAGTAGGCTAGCCATCTACCCGGTTTATTAGCATTACAAAAGGTGTTGTGTTTGGCATACTGTAGATTGGTTGCCACCTGGTCTGCCATCAACATATTAAACTGCCCTTTAAGTAACTTTATTGCTTCCTTCACCTTTCTATCATTTGGGTTCGATATAAGTTCCTTTTCTTTTTTCCCTATCTCCTCCTCTAACTCCTTTCTTTTTTGTTCTTTTCTACGTCTATATTTATTATTTAAATATATTAAAACTCCTCTCATATAGGCTTTACTCAATCCCACACTATTTCCATTGGGGAACCTTTATGCATATTCATAACAAAAAATTCCTTCATTTGTTTTTTACATTCTTTTACATTTTCTTCATATCGGAACAAGTTTTCATTTAATCTCCAAGATCTCCTCCCCCCTTTCTCCTGGACCAACTCCATCCACACCAGACTATGATCCGATAAGGTTCTTGGAAAAATCTTGATCTTCTTTACCCTGGAAATAAAATCATTGGTAATTAGTATAAAATCAATCCTAGAAAAAGATTTATGTCTATCGGAAAAAAAAGTAAAATCCTTTTCTTCAGCGTTTCGTTCTCTCCAAATATCTCTCAGCTCCAAGTCATCTTTCATCTCAAAAAGGATTTGGGTAATTAACACGCTTTGGGTACCTTGATTGGGTCCTTTTTATCCTTTGTGGTTCCAAAACTCCATTCCAATCTCCCATTAGGATGTAAGATTTATAGTCCCATTGAGTAATTTTATTATGCAGAAATTTATAAAAATTTTCTTGTTGTTGATTTGGTGCATATACTCCAATTAGTAGCGTCTTTTCCCCTCTATTAAAAGTTCAATTATGATATATCTTCCTTGTATATCAGCTTCAATCAATTTAGCAATTAAGTCCTTCTTTAAATATATCACTACCCCATTTTTCTTCTCTGGGGCAGATGCAACAAAGTGTTCTCCCAATCTAGAATTTATCAAATATTTCTGATCTTTGGCTCTAATATGTGTCTCTTGTAAACAAATAACATCATTTTTATATTGCTTCAGGTAATGAAATATTTTCCTTCTCTTTTGTGGTGAGTTCAGACCATTGACATTCCAAGTTAGAAACTTAGTTCCCATGTTTAGTAACATGAAGCTTTTGAAGCATCTCTTGGAAATCCAGTTCGACTGCCTCTTTGGCCTTGCTCCTCCCACTGCTTCAGATACCCCAGTCTCTTGGACTTTGTGCTGTCGCTCTTGCAGCTCTTCCTGTTTACGTCTGATTGTAGCTCTGGTCACTCTTGTTCCCTCACTTCTGCTATTGTTACCGATGGCTGCTCAAAATCCAATAGTTGCTGTATTTCTTTTTCTGCCGGCGGTGTCACTCCAATGGCTATTTGCTTCTGACTTGCTTCTTCCCCATTTCTTTTTAACTTCCGGGGATGGTGAAATCCTGCTTTCAGCACATTGATATAAAAATCTCTCGCCTTCAAAACTGTTGTCAAACGGTGTCTTGTGCCCAAATAGTTCACCACCAAACCAACCGGTATTTCCCACCTAAATGGGAGCTGGCGTTTTAACTCCTCTGCCAGAAAAGCAAACTCCCTTCTGCCTCTCAAGATCTTGGGTGGATTTCTTTCAGTATTAACACCTCCTGATTTTCCACCTTAAATCTATTATTGTAGAAGGCTTGTATGATATCATTTTGAATCCCCCTCTTTGTAAAGTAGATCACCACATCTCTTGGCAGATTTTTTTTGCCTTGCCAGCCACTTAAATATTTTGTCTATCTCCTCTATAAAATCATCAACCTGCCAGTCCAATATTGTTGCAAAAGCCTTTGCAAAATCTCTTTCAGATTTTCTTGCTGATTCTCTCTCAAGCCCCTTACTCTCAAGGCAAACTCCATATCTCTGTATTGAGTCAGCAGAACTTCTTCTTCAATTTTTCCCATTTTGTTTTGAACCTCATTCATTTCTTCTTCCAGCTTCAAATTGCTCTGATTAATCTCTTCCACAATTTCATCCAGTCTTATCATATGTTTGGCCACCCCCTGGAATGCAAATAGGATGTCCTCTCTTATTTCTTTATTTTTACTATTGATGGTCTCTCTAATTTCTTCCATCTCCTCTTTCAATCCTCTAGATATTTGCTCACCCATTGCCTCCACCTTTTTATTCATTTGTTCCATATTAGATTCCAATTTAACTTGTATTTCTTTAGTTTGTAATTTCAGAGCCCGCATCAGTGCCTCTTGTAACTCCACTAATGTTAAAGTTTGTGGGGCAATTGGCAGCGGGCTTTGTGATATAGACTGCTGTGCTGGTACAGATTTAGGGATAGAGGTAGGAGTTTTTAGTGATTTAGCAGCCATTGTTTAATTCAGTTAAATCCAGTTAATCTCCTTGAATCCCAATACTATATAGATTTAAACAATCCACTTTCACTTTTTACTTTCTCCTCCTCCCCTTGAGACTCATTCAGGCGCCATTTTCACTCTGCATTACAATAGTCTTTTCAAAACTTTAGCTTTTGTTCCCGAGTTAAAGTCCAATACTTGCAATTTCAACTGCTCCTGCTTCCGCTCTGCCTGCTTTAAAAGCCTTCAGATGTTAATCCTTATTCTCAGGGATGGTTGCAGTGCCTGGTTCTGCAATAATACAGAAGAGTCCTGGATCTGGAATTAATCAGACTTCAAGGGAGCTCACAACCTTTGGACCCCGGCTTGAAAATCTGGGGCTCGAGGGGAGCTCTACCTCCGTCCAATCGCTCGCTTCCCCCTCTTTGCCTGAGGGGAAAGTTTCTGAACCACTAAACAGCTGATTGATGCTGTTTTCACGGTTTTACAGATCACAGGGCTAGCGGTCAAAGAAGACCGTCCTCGACAGCTGCCTTGCCACCGGAAGTAGAATCCAATTCTGTTCTATTTCTGCTGATACCCCATTCTTTCTTGTCTTTTAAATATTTGGATTAGAGTTGCAAATAGGCCCACCATTCCACCTCAATTCCCTGTTCTTTCAGTTCTTGTCTAGTTTGTAATTCCCCCTTGTCATTTAACAACTCCTCATACGTAATTATTTTTCCCTGTCGCAGTAGGTGCAGGTGCATTAGTGCTTCCAATGATGATAGCCAAGTAGGTGTTTCTATATACATTTGTCTTTTAATTTTGTACCATGTATTTAAGAGAGTCTGTCTAACTTTATGCTTTTGCACATAACTGTATCCCTTTAAGTTATCCTGCCAGAGGAAGGTATGCCGCCCCGACTGGAGGTTGTACCCTTCTAATATTAGTATTCTTTTATTTCTATGATTAATCCAGTCTTTGATCCACGTTAGTATTGCAGCTCTATAGTACAACTCCCAGTCGGGGAGGCCAAATCCTCCTCTTTCCGTGGCATCTTGCAATAACTTTAATTTCACTCTCAGTTTTTTCTTTTGCCAGATAAAATCTGTCATCAATCTATTCAAATTGTCAAAAAAAAAATTTTCTAGCTTTATGGGGGCATTATGAAAAAGAAATAACAATTTAGGTAAGATATTCATCTTTATTGCAGCTATTCTTCCCATAAAAGATAAATTTAGTTTATCCCATTTTTTCACATCTTCAGATATTCGTTTTATTAATGGGTCATAATTATTTTTTTAATGTGGTATATTTTGCTGAAATTATAATTCCCAAGTATTTTACATTGTCTACAATTTCAATGCCCATTGTCGCCACCAGTAGTTCTTTCTGTTTGTTTGTCATGTTTTTGGTAATCATTTTTGTTTTAATCTTATTAATCTTTAACCCTGCAACTTCTCCAAATTCTTCTAAATTTTCTAATAATTTTAATCCTGAAATTGGTGGTTCTTCTAATATAAAAAGCAAGTCATCTGCGAATGCTTGCAGTTTAAATTCTTCATTTTTTATTTTTAAACCTTTAATTTCTTTTTCTTTTTTAATTGTTCTAATTAAAGCTTCCAATGTCATAATAAAAAGAAGTGGCGACAATGGGCATCCCTGCCTGGTTCCTTTTTGAATTTGGAATTTATCTGTTAATCCCCCATTTATCAGAATAAATGTTCCTGTTCTTGGTATATAGCCAAAATCACATTTATAAATTTTTGTCCTAAATTCATATATTTACTTTGCTGCAAGATGAATTCCCATTTCACGTTGTCAAACGCCTTTTTGGCATCTAAAAACAATAATGCGGCTTGCTCACCACTATGATCTTCATAGTATTCTAGAATGTCTAGAGTTGTTCTAATGTTATTTTTAAGGTGTCTATGGGGAAGGAATCCATTTTGATCTGTAGATATGAATTCATTAAGATTTTTTTAAAGTCTTTCTGCAACAATTGCCATAAAGATTTTATAATCAACATTGAGTAGAGAAATTGGTCTGTAGTTTCCAGGGTCCATAAGATCGCTTCCCGCTTTGGGAATGATAGTTATCCTTGCTTCCTGCCATGATTGTGGGGTTTTAGCTTTCTCTAGGACATCATTAAATATTTTTAGCATTTTATTACCTAGTGTATCTTGTTGGGATTTGTAAATTTCTGCTGGGAGACCATCTGGTCCTGGAGCTTTATCATTTTTCTGCTTATTAATTGCCCAATAAACCTCTTCTATTGTTATTTCGCGGTTTAAAAATTCTTTATCTTCATCTGAAATTTCTATAAGTTCTGCATTCTTTAAGTATCTTTTAATTTTGTCCTCTGCTGGATATTTCTCTTCTCTGTATAGTTCCTCATAATATTTTTGTATAATCTGTCTTTTGTCTTCCTCTTGAAAACAAATCTCTCCTTGGTCATTCCTTAGTTTAGTAACCCACCTCTTTTGTTTTTGTTTTTTCAATTTGTAAGCTAACCCGTGTCCTGGTTTATTTGCATTTGCAAATTGGTATTGTTTAGTCATTTTTAGTTTCTGGGCTAACTCTTCTTTCTCTATTAAATTTATTTTATGTTTTATTAATTCCATTTGTAATTTAAGTTGTTTTTTCTGTGGGGTAATTTGTAATTTTTCCTCCAACTCCTTATATTCCTGTTCCAATCTTTTCCTTTGTTGTTTTTTTTCTCTATTTTTCCTGGCCATATATTTTATTGCTACTCCTCTTATTGCTGCTTTGACTGTATCCCAATTATTTTGTGGGAAGTATCTTCCTCTTTATTCTCTTCAAAAAAAATTCCAGTTCTTTTTTTAGTATCTTATTAAATACTTCCTCTTTTAAAATCAACCTTTGGAGTGTCCATCCCAATGTCTGCTGTTGTCCTTTCCATCTAAGTCTGATCATACTATGGTCTGCCAATACATTTGCCTCGATATTTATATCCTGTAATTCTGAATTTAATTTTTTAGTCATCCACGTCATGTCAAGTCTTGACCATGACTGATGTTGATTTGAATAGTATGTATACTGTTTTTTCCCCAAATTTCTTTCTCTCCAAACGTCACAAATGTTAAACTCTTTTGACAAATCGAAAAATATTTTTGGTAGTTTTTTCTTCTTCTCTAAATTAGTGTTATTTCCTTTATAATCCAGTAATTTGTCAATGACAGTATTGAAATTTCCCATAATACACAATTCTTCATATTGCAATTCTTTAAGTTTATTGTACAGTTTCAGAAAAAAAGATTCTTGTGGGCCATTCGGTGCATATATTACAACTAATAAAATTTTCCTATTTCTCAGTTCAATTTCCACCATCAATATCCTACCCTCCTTATCTTTATAAATTTCTTTAGTTGGAATCCATACTTCTATATAGAAAATTACCCCTCTTTTTTTTTGTACATCAAGAGCAGAAAAGACTTTCCCTAGTTTTTATTTTCTAGCAAGTGTTTTTGTTTTTGTACAATATGTATTTCCTGTAGGGCTATTATATCCACCTTTTGTGCCTGTAAATTTTTGAAGAGTTTTTCTTTTTACTGGGAATTCATGCCATTGATATTCAATGATATCAGTTCACAGCAGTTTGGATTTTTATTGATTTCTTTGTCTAGTGCTTCTTGTAATTCTAATCTCCTTAGGCTCTTTGCTTTCTTCTCTAAGTTCAGTTCTTCCATTCCTTCCCTCTTTATTATCTGTTATGGTCCCTTCTATGTTTACTACTGCCCTTTTCTTTCCTTCTAGTCCACCTCTCTCCTGTATTTCTTCCTCTGGTTCTTCTTCCCTAATAAATTGTTGATCAAAAAAATTCTCTGCTTTTTCAGGGGTGTCTAGTCTGAATTTCTTATCTTGCCACGTCACCATGATACCCTCTGGCACCAACCATCTAAAGTTTACATTATATTTTATCAATTTTGTTGTTAAAAATTGATATGGTCTCCTTAAATCTCTGACTCTCTTTGGGATTTGTTTTAAGACAGTTATTTGCTTATTAGCATATTCAAGTGGTTCATCTCTTATTTTATGTAAAATTTCATCTCTAAGGGATTTTTTGACTAGTTTAATATGTACCTCTCTTGGGAGGTTAAACCTCCTTGCATAATTTGTTTGTACTCTGTAAAGTTCATCTATCTCTTTCAGTACCTCTTCCTTATCCAACTCTAATAATTTAGCCAATATGTTGGCGATCACCTCCCATAAATTTTCTCCTTTTTCCTCTTTCACATTCTGTAATCTTAAGTAGTGGGCTGCCTTTTCTGACTCTAGAAATATTATTGCCGTCTCTAATTCCTTGTTCACTTTTTCTAATTTATCAGTTAAATCATCTATCCTTTTTTCCTCTTTGTTCATCTTTGTCTCAATTTCTACTATCTTTTCTTGGTTTTTCCTCGCCTCCTGTTGAAAAGCTTCAAACTTTTCATCTATCTTTTGTATTTTTTCTTTTAATTCTGATCTTACTGTCCCTATCTCATTTTTCATGTCTTCATGATTTTTAACCATCATTTCTTGCATGTTTAACAATAAACCTTGTAAATCTTTTGTGGAATTTGAGCGTTCTTTGGGAAGCATTTCATCTATTGCCCTATACATGGAAGGGCTTGCCGTAGCTGTTGTAATCATTGTTTGGGTGGGTATTTTCCTTGGCAGTGCCAATCTTAGAAACATTTGAAGTACTTGTCATGTTAAAAAATTTTATCACAATATTATTTTTGATCCACCACTTCCACTTACTCCTCCCCCTCTCTAGTTCCTTCTTCTCCTCAATATTTCACCAGTTATCATTAATTAATATTAGAAAATATATTATCTTAACTAGTCAAAGTTATACATCTATTAAATAGACAATTTCAATAGTTCAGTAATTCTATACACTTCTATACACTATACACTTACAAAAATTAATTCAATCTATTAAGTCGCTCTATGGTTGTTTCCTTAATTAGTTAAAGTCTATTCCTAGATTTTAAAAAGGGAAGGAAAAAGAGGAAAGGAAAAGGGGAAGGGATTACCAAAAAGAAGAAAAAGAGAAAAATAAGTCACCAATCTCTTCTTTTTAACTTTGTTGCAAAATGTTACTTTGTAGCTTCCATCAAATGACTTTCCATTTCTCTCCTTCATCGATAGATGTCTCTCTTTCTCTTTTTTTTTTTTTTTTATAAAAAGTTTTATTTTTCCAAAAACACAAACATAACAAACAAACATACAACACATAAATCCATATCAATTTCAAGTATGTCGATTAGGTCAAAAATCACAGTGCCTACCCCTCATTATTCATACTCAATATTACAAAAGGAAAAGCTATAATCCTTATTATTAATCCTTTGTCATATTATAATCTCTATATTATTTCAACAGTTCTATCTATCTTTATATTCCCAAAAATACATTACCAAACTTTTTGTCTAACCATTGATAAAACATATTCCATATCTTATAAAACTGCTTTTCTTCTTGATCCCTAATTTCAAATGTTAATCTACTCATTTCGGCACAATCCAAAATCTTCTTAATCACTTCCTCCTGCGTAGGTGTCTTATCATTTCTCCAGTTTTAGCAAATACAATTCTAGCGCTGTCAGTACATTAACAATCAGATATTTCAAATCTTTGTTAAATGTCTCTGGGACAATTCCCAACAGGAATATCTCATATTTGCTTTTTAATATGGACCTCTTGCAGACAAATTATATCAAATTTTAATTTCTCTAATTTATGAAATATTTTCCTTCTTTTAACAATTGAATTGAGTCCATTTATATTCATTGAGATCAATTTTTTCCCTTCCATTTAGGTCTTATATATAGGTTGTTTTGCTCTAGTCGTTCTAACTTCTTTTTGTTCTCTAGGTAGACCGCCTACTGCTCCAAGTTGTTCTTCTTCTTCACTTATCATTGCACCTTCCTTTGGAAGTTCCACAATCAGTTCTTCATGTCCTCGTTTCCTCTTTTCCTCTAAAATAGCTCTCATAGAATAACTCTGCCTTCTCCACTGTGTCGATTCTATGTCTTTGTTCCCCAGACAAACAAGAGGCCTTCTGGTATTAGCCATCTATAATTTATCCTCTCTTCAATAATTCTCTGGATAAAAATGCATATTCTCCTCTCCTCTCTCTTATTCTTCTTGGTATCTGTTTCAATACCGTGACATCTTTATTGTTGTGCTTCAGCTCTTGTCTCTGACTGTTTGCAAAATTTGTGATTTAATACTCTTCTTAGTAAATCTAATATGAATTTCTCTTGGGAGCTTATTCCTCGTTGCATATCTTGTAAAGACACGAAATGCTTCATCTATTCCATCCCTCATCTTCTCTTCCGTTATTTCTAACAGTTCTGCCAAAATCTGTGTCATTTTCTCCAGTAGATTTTCACCCTTCTCTTCCTCAACATTTTGGAATCTCAAATAGAATTCCATCTATCAACTTCACTTAGAGATTCATTATGGTCGCTCTCAACTTCCCTTAATCTGGTATTAAAACTCTTCATTTCCTTGTCTCTTTGTTCTTGCTGCTCTTCAATTTTCTTCATCCTCTCACCATATTTCTCCATTATTTGCTGTAAAACCTTTATATTTTCATCTGTCTTGTCTAACTTTTTATCTGTCTTGTCTAGCTTTTCATCTGTCTTGTCTAGCTTTTTATCTGTCTTGTCTAGCTTCTGTTCAATTATCTCTGTTCTTTTCCAATCTCACCTACTGCTTGTAATATCTTCTGTATTGCCTCTTCTGTTGTGGGAGCCGTTACTTGTGGAATTGAAGGTCTTCTACTCATTGTTGCAGAGGTTGTCAGAACCAATTCCAAAAAGAAGGAAGGAAAAAAAAAAAAGAAGGCCAATAAGCAAAAAATAAAAATAAAAATTAGTGTTATAAAAGGAGAAGAACAATCCTTTTAACAAGAAAAAAGGAAAAAGAATAGTAAAGGAAAAAAGGGGTTCAATTACATATCAATAATACAACAATAATTTAGAAAAGGCAAAAATTTAAAACTTGAATTTAAAAGGAAATAGGATAATAAAAAAAGTCAATAGTTAACTATCTTGTTTCCAATGCAGAATAAAAAAAAAAAAAACCAACTCTCAAAAGAAAAAAAGGCTAAGAGTTAAAAATAGGAAGGTATCAATAAGAAAAAGGATAAAAAATAGTAAAATAGTAAAATTCCCTTTAGGAATAACAAAAATATTTTAGGGGCTCAAATTATAAAAATTAAATTCCAAACAATAAAAAGTCTTGGCAGGAAGCAATATCACTCTTTATTCCATTGCCACTATGCAGAGTCCAGAGCTTAACTAGTGAAGGAAGATAGCAGCTCCTCTGTTTTTGCCTCTCGAAGAGATCCAATTCTTTTATTTTAAAAAGCTCTCCAAGGTCATTTTATTCTTCAGTTCCAAACTGAAGGCTCAGAGATATTCAAAAGCACCTATCCAGCACTTTCTAATCAACGGAGCCTTGGATACAGTCCTTGCAAGTGTGTATGTTTATATAAGATAACAGGTCTCTAGTAGCAATATTGTATCTTACAACCAACTTTCACTTCCTTGCCAAGTGACTTCCAAAATGTATCACTTCCTGTCTTATTCAAAACAAGAAGGACAGTAAAAATCTCGTGGCCATTTCTTATATGCAAAAATAAAAAGTAATCAAATCAAAATAACCAAATTACGTTAGAGCCCCTAATGCCAAAAAGAAAAAGAGACAAGATTCAACAAAATGTAAAAGGTATTCAGAGAGTCCCAAGAGGAAAAAGTAAAAGGAAAGTCTTTAAAGCCATAAAAAGAAAGAAGAAACAAAACCTTTACTTTCAAACACAATCTCTTCCACGCCTATTCCATATCACTCTCAATTTCACACCATTAGAGTTGCTAGGATGTTCCCAAAGGGTTAAAACAAGATGATCTCACCGACCGACAAACTTCTTCCAATCTCATTCCTCTGGAGCTGTCACAGCTTCTTCAGCCCGATGGCTGCCTCAGCGCCGGGTAAAGGGGCTGTCCTGGATCAACCAGGGACTTTGCGACATCCCTGGGATCAACAGGAGGCGCCCCCAACTTTCACCAACCCTACGAGTCAGTTTAGATCCCGGGGACCGTCCCGGCGGCAGTATCAGAGGTGATCTCAGGAGCCAAGATCACCTCCGTCTCGCGGCGACTCCAGCTCCACCCCCCTCCAGATGTCTCTCTTTCTCAAAGCCGTATCTCTCAGTTTCCTTTGAATTCGCTGTGTCACCCACCGAACAGAATCTGTTCCCTTCAGGAAGCCCCTTTTTCTTTTTAGGTCTCTCCACCGTCTCCAGCACTAGTCCAGATTCGGAAAGTAAAAAGCAGTCTCCCCCTCAGTTCACCAATTAAGGCAGTACTTTCACCCGTTCGCTCTCTATTGCCTGAGACCCAGATCGTCTTTGACTCTGCAGTGTCTGCCTTAAACAAACTCCGCTGCTAGTATTGGATCCCGAAAGGACATTTCGATTCTCCCCAGAATCCAGTCACAGAACCTCACTAGGCAGCAAACAGCAAACAGTTATTTAATCTTTCTCCTCCTTCTGTCATTTGGGTTTACAATGCTCTTCCGATCTTTCTGCTCTCCATGTGTCTCGCCGCTCTATCACCCTCCTTAGTCAGAGCAATTCCTTTTACCAAAGTGTTCTAAACTCTTATTATTGCGTCTCTTTTAAAAATTAATTTCTAGTTGCTTGTCGGTTGTTGCTTTTGGCTCCTTTAACTGTACCTTCGTTCCGCTAGTTCACCACTTGTGTTGTCAGCTGTCAGTGTTCATGGGTGGCCATTGCTGGTCGCCCGCTCCATCATCCGCTCACCTCTGGTTAACCCCAATTCCACCGTGAACCGCCATCCGTGGCTTCTCTTCGTGGACCCCTCTCCTTTGGAAGCTCTCCAAGCCTCCTTTAGACTCTGTAGAGTCCTGCAGGACAGGGATAAAGGTCTGTGTTTCACAGAGTCATCTGCCCACACGTTCCTTCTCCCTGACAGCTGGCCAGAAGTCGTCTTGTGATGTTTTGATCCACTGCACATGTGTACAAAGTTTATACTTCACTTCCTGTAACTTCTGTTATATTTTTCCTTTGTTCTTTTTCTATATACCTTGGTAAGAGATAGAGCAAGCTGCCAACATGTAGCTCCGTGTAGGTTTTCTTATTTTATAAATAAAAATGTTTTTAGATTACTTTCCAGGTCTACTTTTTATCAGCATTGACAGCAAAGAAAAACACGGTCTACCACCTCTAATTAGCAGGGATGTTTGAAGAATTTTTACTCCCTGACAAAAAGTTTTTTAGCCTTGACAATGGTCGCAGAGAACGGCTTGACTTTGGTAGCAGCGTTTGGTTTAATTATGTTTTTCTTTGCTCGTTGTGATGATAAGGCTTATTTTAGTCAGTTAGCTCACCAGATCTGAGGACTTGGTGTTTAACTGCAAATTTGCCTTGAAAGAAAGCAAAGATGAAAGAAAGGAGGACTCTGTCCGAGGACGATTTATGGCAGTCACTCCCACATGCTTCTACCGTGGAAGAGCAACAAGAGATAAGGTCGGTAAATTCTTCTTTTGATGATGCATGCTATGCTACTTCCCAAGAGAAAGCTCAGTCTAAAAAAACAAATGCTCAAGATTATGAATTACTTGGAGCAAAGCCTAAAGTTTTACAGTCAGCTGAGCATTTTTCACTCAAAGAGGAAGGTGAAATTCATTATTCTCCAATGACTCCAGAACAGATAATGAGGCAGAAAGCTGTGCAAGACTATTTGCAATCAATTGAATTTTTAGAAGAGAGTGGAAAGCAGGCTAAGGCCTTTGCATTATCCCTTCAGCCAGATATGGGTGTGGTTCAATTTCCTGAGCCCTCCATCTTGCCTTCTTCTTGGAAGCCAAGGGACCATCCACAAGTTGGTCACATGGGTGTGGTGTCAGACAAATCAGAGCAGAGAGCTGTGCCTACATCATGTGGAGTGTCTTATGACCCTGACTCAGCAAGAGCTTCTGTGTTTTCTAATGTTGTAGCACCATCTGCTGATGAAATGCATGCAATACATAATCATAAAAAAATATTACAATCAACTTGGCTTCCTGATACAGCTGTTATTAAAATCCCTCAGATGCAGATGCCAGCACCTACTGCAGGCCAGATTGGTGGTGCTCAAATACCAATAGCTGCTCAACAGCAACAAGTCCACATGCAACCACAGGTTAGACCAGCAATGGCACAGCCACAAATGCATTTAGCAGGTCAACCTGTGCCAGCACCAGTGCCAGCTCCAGTGCCCCCTGGTGGCCAAGCAGGTATTGCTCAACCAGTGCAAATTATACATGTTCCTCTGCAAATTTCTATCACCCCACTGACTGGTGATTCAAAATTAAAGCGCTCAGGACAAAATTACAAGGCATGGGTCAGTGAGGTTGGCATTTTACTTTGTAGAGAAGGTACCCACTGTATGGTGTTTAATCCTCCACCACAACCTTGGCCTCCTGACATAAGAGACTTGGATACTAAAGCATGCACAACATTATTGTTGTCAATGGACACTGAATTGCGGGTTATTTTTTCACCTGATGCAACTGCCCAACAAATTTGGGCTCAATTAGAAGCATGTTACAGACCTGTTTCAATTGAATCTACATGTTTACTGTTAACTGAATTTCATGGTTCGAGATTAAAACCAGGTGAAACTATTGGAGAGCATTTAACAAAAACGAAAGGACAGAGAAAAGAGCTTGCTGAACAAGGTTATGCTGTAGATGATTTTCAAATGATCAGCATTATTATTAACTCTTTGAATTATGAATGGAAAGATGCCATTTCAAAGATTAATCAAGTGCCTATTGCTCAGCACACAGTTGATCATGTATGCAGAATTTTAACTGAAGAAGAAGCACTCATGCAAACCACGCCACATTTGAGAGGACCACTTGCATCAAGAGCTCCAGCAAGGCATACCTTCTGAGGAAGAGGCTTCGTTCCAAGGATGCCAAGATGCTATATCTGTCGTGTGGGACATGCCACCGGGATTGTCCCCAACGATCTCAAGCACCCGCCAGTACCAGCCCAGAAACAGATTCCAGAGGCAGAGGCAGAGCAAGAGTCAAGGCATGGTCCCAGGATGATCTACAAGCTCCACACATCACATTGGCATTAACCAACGATCCACAACCTGATCCAGAGTATGACAGATGACTTCTCTGGACTTTAGACAGTGGAGCAGCAGTGCATGTTACCTACAGAAAGATCTGTTCACAGAGATGCATGAGCCTGAACCTGACATCGTGAACTGTACACTTTTCAAATTATCCTGTTCAGGTCAGGGGAAAAGGAACTGTTTATATTGAAGAGCTCGATGCATTGATTCCTGATGTTTATTATATACCAACAGGAACCTGCAGTTTGCTTAGCCAAAGTCATTTGTCGAGGGTGTCCAAGTACCAGGTTCATCATTTTGAAAAAGCAAGTTATGTGGTGAAAGGGTAATATTGTTGCTGAAACCATATTAATGGTGGTGTTTATTACCTAAAGCCAAAGTCTAACTCGCAAGCACAGGCAAGTATAAAATATCCAAAAAGGAGAGCACAGGCCCAGAGATGTTCCAGAGAGAGATCCTGTAGCTACTCCAAAGGCTCCTAAAGCCAACATAAAAAAAACAGTTTGCTCAAAGCAAGCCTGAGGTTCTAATAAAAATGTTGAAAATTCACTAACAGGTAAACCTTTGCATTCCAGGTGTATCCATAAGTGGCATCGGCGTTTGGGGCATTCCAGTTTTCGTGTTCTTAGAAAGATGCGGAATTCATTGAGGTTTGGATCTGAAAGGTGTAGGTGTTCTTGGATTGTGCTGTCTGCAAGAAAGCCAAATCCAAAGCAGCAGCTGTTCCAAAACACGCTACACGCCGGTCAACATGCACCAGACCTCAGCCCCTTATGTTCCTGCTGAAAATGGAGTGGCGGAACGAAGGAATGCGTTCTACAAACCATGATGCGGTCTCCTAGAAGATGCTAATTCAGTCTCCCATACTGGGGAAGCTATTAAATATGCAAATACATTGTTAACCGCATCTGGAGTAGTGTAATAAATCAGACTCCTTTCTTCAAGTTATATGGGTCAAACCCGATCTAAAAAATATCCATATCTTTGGTGCATATGCTATGGGAAACATTCCCTTGCTCAAAGAAGAAAAGGAGGTCCAGCAGCAAAAAGGATGAAATTCATGGGTATTGATGACACAATTCAAAATGAAGCAAATTCGTTCAACTCCAGACATGTAATTGTGATTTCTCAGTCCTTCAATTTTGAAGAAGATGCTGACTGGTCCAGGATTCACTCCAATGATCCTGGAGTTTATTTTCAACTAGTTCTTCTCAACCAGATGTTCCCTCTTCGTGAACTGTAGATGCTGAGGCTAGTGACTTTGAAGAAGACGAGGACGACATGGAAGAAGAATGGACAGTTGTTCTGAGATGTTCTGAGAGGACCAGCGGGGAATCCTCTGAACGATATTCATGGCAATTGACAAAAGCACCTTTACCGTTGGTTTGTAATGTTACACTGCCTCCTGACAAGTTCACACAAATAAAGCACCTTCCTAATTCAGAGCAAGAGAAATGGTATGAGGCAATGCAGGCTGAAATGGACAGTCTAAAGAAACTCAAGGTGTTTACGCCTGCAAGTCCTCCAGCAAACAAGAAAGTTATTGGCACCAGATGGGTCTACAGAATTAAGAAGAAGCCAAATGGTGAGTCACTATACAAAGCCAGGCTTGTAGCTCAGGGTTTCACTCAACGTTATCCTGAGGACTACACATCATTACCCCAGACAGTTCGGACTGAAAGCATGAAAATTGCTTTAGCCACTGCAACTATTCTTGATTTAAAAGGTTTCCAGTTTGATGTGGAAACAGCTTATCTAAATGCTGACCTGGATGAAGAAATTTACATCAGAGGTCCTCCAGGGTTCCAGAAGCAAGAAGAGGATACCTAGTTCTTAAACAAAAGTCTTTGTGGTTTGAAACAGTCTGGTTTAAAGTGGTATTTATGTCTTACTGACAAACTAAATTCAATGGGCTTTATTAAGTCCGAAACTGATGAATGCGTGTTCACAAAAAGATCTGGGAATGGATATGAGATAATACTTGTTTATGTTGATGATATTGTTTATATTGGTCCAAATAAGCAAATAAGTGAGAATTTTGCTAAAGCTTTGCAGAAATATTTTACATTGAAATCTTTAGGATACATTAACACTTATTTGGGTGTTCAGATTATAAAACTCAGAAGGGTTTAGTCTTTCACAAGAGGATAAGATTGAACAACTTTTGCATCATTGCAATATGAAGGATGCTAAAACAGCTAGCATACCTATGCAAACAGATTTTCATAATCTGGCACATGAACCAGGTCCTGATTTTGAAGATCAAACACTTTATCGTTCAGTCATTGGGTCGTTGTTATACATTAGTAGTTGGACCAGACCCATTTGCACTTAGTGCTAATCTTTTGTCACGACACATCGTGGGTAAGGCAAAACAGTTTCATTGGTTATGCATTAAGAAGTTATTGAGATATCTAAAGCACACTAAAAATATGAAGTTGTTGTTAGAACCAACACATACTAATTATGCAGAATTATGTTGTTATGCAGATTCTGATTGGGCGAGTGATAAGAAGTCACGTAAAAGTACTTCAGGTTATATGATGTTCTTAAATGGATGTCCTGTTTACTGGCAAGTGTGTAAACAGAACTTTATTTCTTGCTCATCTACTGAAGCTGAATATGCTTGTGTTTCAGATGCTTGAAATTCTCTAACATGGTTTGATGCTTTAGTCACAGATATCTGGACACGCCCGATCCAGCCAATCACGGTGATGGAAGACAACGAATCTGTGGTTTATATTTCTGAAACACGTTTCACAGGTTCTAGGTCCAGACACATTGACATTCATTAAAAGAACATAAAGCAATTAGTTAAACAAGGTTTTGTTACATTACAGTACGTGTACACACATGATCAGATTGCTGACATGCTCAACAAACAACTTCCAGCAGCGCAGCACAAATATCTGCGTGAGAAGATGTGCCTTATCTGATTTTCGCTTAACAGACAAAAGAAGGGGATGTCACTGCATTTTTTTGGTTTGTCTGTCAAGCTCTTCTAAGCTCATAGAATTGATACAGTGAAAAAAGCAGAACTTTTTTATGATGAATATTTTAGAGGAAAGGAGGGAAATGGAAGATAAGAAGAATTGGTTGTGGAACTCCCAAAGGAACGTGTAGCAATAAGTGAAGAAGAAGAACAACCTGGGGCATAGGTGGTGTACCTAAGAACAAAAGAGAAGTTAGATTGACTAGAGCAATAAAACCCTCCTACAAGACCTAAAATGGATGAAAAAAAATTGATTTCGATTAATATAAATGGACTTAATTCAATTGCTAAAAGAAGGAAAATATTTCATAAAAGAGAAATTAAATTTGATATAATTTGTTTACAAGAGGTTCACATTAAAAAACAACATGAATATGTATTGAGACAAAGAAAGTTAGGGAAACTATTCACTTCATTGGCACAATGTAAAAAGAAAGTGGCTCTGTATATTAAAGACACAAATCTTGACTGGGGTAGTGATGGGAGCTTCCCAGTACTCCCATATTACACCTCCTGCGACACCACGTGGCTACCGGTTATCTTCGGGTGAATTCAAGGTTCTTGTGTTAACATTCAAAATCCACAAGGCATGGGTCCGGGTATTACAAGCGACTCTTGCCAGCATCAAATACCAACCGCCCTGTGCGAGCACACACAGACAGGGTCTCCTCGGGGTGCCATCTGCAAATCATTGTCATTTGGCAGTGACCGGGAGAGCTATTCGTGCTCCCACTTTGGAATCAGCTTCGCCGAGGGGCTCGGTTGCCCCCGATCTCCACACCTTCTGCCATGATTTAAAGACCTGGTTATTTGCACAGTCTGGGCTGTGCTGACCTCTAATGGGGCTTGATGGTTGTTTTTAACTTTGGGGGTTTTAAATTTTGTATTTGACTTGTTTTCGTTTAATCTGGTTTTAGGTAATTATTTATTGTTATGTTTTAGCTGTGAGCCGCCCCGAGTCCTTTTGGAGAGGGGGCAGCATACAAGTCAAATTAAATAAATAAATAAATAAATAAATTACTACGGAACTGATTTACACAGATGAGGATGGGAGGATTTTAATGGTGGAGATAATGGATAACAATGTTAAAATGCTTTTGATAGCAATATATGCACCAAGTGAGAATCAAGAAGAATTTTATAAGAAACTACATCAAAAATTAATTGAACTGGACTATGTAAATGTATATCTGATGGGAGATTTTAATGGGATAATTGACCCATCAACTGGATTACAAATCAGAAAGAACTAAAAAGAAAGTTAGAAGAAAGCTACCTAAGTCCTTTTTTCAGATGACAGAAGAAATGAATTTTAAAGATATATGGAGAGAAAGAAATATTGAAAATAAAAAAATTACTTTTTATTCAAATAGGCATGAATCATAGTCAAGAATAGATATGGTATGGGCATCTGCAGATATGCTCTCCAATATAGAAAAAATTCAAATTGAAAGTGGGACCTGGGCGGATCATAATTCATTGATAGTTGCCTGGAAAGGACAGAAGAGAAGATCTAGATGGACATTAAATAATATGATTTTGAAAGAAGAAGAATTTAAAAAGAGAATTGAGACAGAACTTAACTTTTACTTCAAGGAAAACAGAAAAGAAGATACATCATTACAAACTCGTTGGGATGCGATGAAGGCCTATACAAGAGGCTTAATAATAGATTATACAAGGAAAAGGAACATTAAACAGAAAAAGACATTTAAAATATTGGAAGACGACTTTATAAAACTAGAAAAGAACTACAACAATCACCAGAAAAAAGATATTAAAATGAAAATGGATATAATTAAACATAAAATGGGATTAATGGAAAAGGAGGAACTTGCCCAAAAGATTAAAGGGTAAACAGAATTACTTTGAAAATGCGAATAAACCAGGAAGATGGCTAGCCTATAAACTTAGAAAGGAAAGGAACAAAGAAAATTAGTCAATTAATAGATGGAAAAGGGAATGTTCAGTATGGGAATGATGAAAAGAAAAGAATTATTCAAGATTACTATGAGAAACTGTGCTTCAGAAGACACCACAGAAGAAAAAATTAAACAATACTTACAAAAGGCAAGATTACCACAAATACCTAAAGATATTGAAACAATGTTAGAAGGGAATATAGTTATGATGGAATTGACAGAAGCCTTGAAGAAACAAAATACTGGAAAAGCACCAGGTCCAGATGGCTTTGGGAATTCTATAAGACTTTTCAGGAGGTGTTAAGCCTCCATTTCTTAGAAGTTATGAGCTATTAAAAAAGAGAATACCCAAGACATGGCTAGAAGCCTATATTACCCTTATACCTAAAGAAGAAACGGACTTACAAGTTAAAAATTACAGACCTATTTCACTGTTGAACTCAGACTATAAAATCTTTGCCTCAATTTTGGCAGAAAGATTGAAAAGATATCTAAATGAATTTATTCATATGGATCAAAATGGATTTTTGCCAAAACAACAAATTAAGCAAAATGTGAGAATAATTTTAGATACTTTGGAATATTATGAAGCACATCCTGAAAAACAGATGGCATTGATGTTTTTAGATGCACAAAAAGCTTTTGACAATTTGAATTGGTGTTTCATGATATTGCAAATGGCACAAATGGGTTTTGGGAAAAATTTTATACAGGCCATTGAGACAATATACAATAAGCAAACAGCGAAGATCTTGGTAAATGGAGAACTGACAGAATCTATAGGGATAAGAAAAGGAACTAGGCAAGGTTGTCCTCTGTCACCTCTGCTGTTTGTTTTAACATTAGAAGTGCTGAATAGAGGTATTAGAGAAGATGAAGAAATAAAAGGAATGAAAATTAAAAAAGAAGAATATAAATTACAGGCATTTGCAGATGACCTGGTATTCATATTAGAGGATCCATTTAAATCAGCACCTAAATTGATAGAGAAAATAGAAGAATATGGGATGGTGGCAGGTTTAAAAATTAATAAAGACAAAACAAAGATCCTAACAAAGAATATGCTAGCAAAACGTAAGAAAGAGTTAGAAGATATATTAGAGATTCAGATTACAAGTAAGGTTAAATATTTAGGAATATATATTACATCAAGATGTAGTACACTGAAAGAAGATAATTATATTAAACTTAAGCAGCAGATAGCAACAGATTTGGAAAGGTGGAAAAACATGCAATTATCACTTATTGGTAGAATATCAACAGTTAAGATGAATGTATTACCTAGAATCTTATATCTATTTCAGACGATCCCAATTAGACTTGGGAAAGAATTTTTGAGGATCTAAATAAAATTGTATCAAATTTATATGGCAGGGCAAAAACCAAAATTAAACTTGTTTTTTTTAAAATACATTTATATGCATACCCTTCTCGAAGACTCAGGCTGACTTACAATTTTTGAAGGATACAACCCAGTCGCTCAGCAATAGCCTTCATTCATTGTATATGCCTGCTTATTACTAGCGCATTTTTACAAGATCAGCTTATTGCCCCCACAATCTTGGGTCCTCAATTTTACCTCCCGAGAGGATGGAAGGCTAAGTCAACCTTGAGCCTGGTGGGATTGACCTACAGTAATTATGAGGCAGCTGGAACTTAAGTGCTAGGCATTTAACAGCCTGAGCCACAAGGCCTATTATTATTACAAGATGCAAGGTTAAGAGAGTTCTCACTGCCCAACTGGGAATTGTACTATCAAGCTGCAAGTCTGATGTGGGGTGAAAAGGAATGGATAACGTTGAATAATAGATTATTAATTTTAGAAGGCCATGATTTGTTATTAGGATGGCATGCCTTTTTTATGGTATAAGGAACTAAAAGCAAGGATATTTTTAGAAGGCATTATATTTGGCAGAAGCTTTGTTTTTAAATTGGGAAAAAATTGAAAACAACATTATACGAACTCACTATGGGTATCTACTATTGAAACTTTCATATCAATAATATATAAAGGAACAAATAATTAGATATGGAGGATTTTAAATGAAAAGGTGTGGTCAAATGATGCAAACACTACAGGAACAAAAGATTATAAAATGAACTGGTTTTCATATTTGCAAATACAATCTAGATATGATGAGGATTTTAAGGCTGAAGGTATTTATATAAACAAACTGAATTGGATAAAATTTTGATGGTGTTCGAATGAAAAGTAATTTAAAACTTTATGGATACTTATGAGAAGTTAGAACGGAAGGAGAGCAGGTTAAGGAAACAATGATTTTGCCTGGGGAAAAAAATTTGGTTATGGGATAGATTTAGAGATGGCAAACACTATGGGATCAGAATTATAAAATGACAATGTCAACTGCATATAAAGAAAATTTGTATAAGATGTTTTACAGGTGGCACCTATCCCCGAGAAGGATTGCAAAATGTTTAAGGATAAATCGGACAAGTGTTGGAAATGTCATCAGATACCCGCTCTTATTACCATATGGTGGACTTGCACGTTGCAAAAAATATTGGACTAAAATCCACATGGTTGGAAAAATGACACAACAACATATAGACTTGAAACCTGAGATATTTTATTGGGAATTTTGCCAGAGACGTTCAGCAAAGAGTTGAAATATTTGATTGTTAATGTATTAACAGCTGCTAGAATTGTATTTGCTAAAATTGGAGAAATGACAAGATACCTGCACAGGAAGTGATTAAGAAAATTTTGGATTGTGCTGAAATGAGTAGATTAACATTTGAAATTAGAGATCAAGAAGAAAAAACAGTTTTATAAGATATGGAGTATGTTTTATCAATGGTTAGATAAAAAAACTTGGTAATATATGGATATGATGGAGACAAATAAAATTGTTGAATGAGAATATAATATAGAGATTATAACATTGTAGATTAAAAAAATAATGATATTGGTTAATAGAGGAGATAATTTAGGTAATGTATGAATTAAAATGCATAAGTTTTTGAGATCTCTCCAAATAGAAAATAGGTGGTTGTATTTTCTTTTTTCATTACCTCTTGTTTGCTTGTATATTTTCTTTCTTCTGTAATAGAGAGTATTGATGGTAAGGAGATGGCCCGAGATTTGTGACCACCGACACACTTGAAATTGTTATTGGTTTATGTTTTTATGTTTGTTTGTCTTGTTTGTTTTTGGAAAATAATAAAATAAAAAAAAGCTCTTCTAAGCTCATATTCTAGCAAGCAGGTGTCTGCTAGCCAGCACTGTGTTATCTTGTCTCCATAGTGAGAAATGAAAGAATCTTGTGATATTTTGATCCACTGTGCATGTGTACAAAGTTTATACTTCACTTCCTGTAACTTCCGTTGTACTTTTCCTTTGTTCTTTTCTATATGCCTTGGTGGAGATTAGGTTGCAAGTATGTAGCTTCAGCATGGAGTTTTTCTTATTTTATAAATAAAAATGTTTTAGATTACTTTTCGGTCTACTTTTATCAACATTGACAGCAAAAGAAAAAACTGTCTATCACCTCTAATTATAGGGATGTTTGAAGAATTTTTACTCCCTGAAAACAAGGTTTTTCAGGGCTTTGACAATGGTAGCAAAGCGACGAGACAAGGCAGGCCGCCATAATGGTCCATCGCGAGAAACCAAGGACATAGGGAGATGGGGATGCAGGTGACAGTGAGGAAGATGTGCACAAAATGAGAGCGGCAGCCCCCCTTGGCGCGACAGAGTTGGGAGCATAAGGCAGGCTCCAGTACATGGGTAGTGGGGAAACCACCAGGGGCAAGTGTTGCTGACATAAAAACACAATGCAGGTGGTGGGAAAAGGGACCTACTCATACGCCTCTGTGCCATGCAGCTTTCAGAGAAACCACACCTACAAACACAGAGAAAGGCAGCTCGAACCATCCCCACAGCGGGAAGTGGAGCCAAGTAAAAGGGAAGAACAGGAAAGTGGACTGTTTCACCTTCCACATAAACCCACGACCCATGGAAACAATAAGCCACCAATCCGGGAGCCTCCCAAACAAGAAAATACATGTGACTGTCAATATCGTAGGGGCTCCATGCAGAATGGAGGTAGATACAGGATCAGCCACAACCATCATATCACAAATCACACTCGATGACATCATAGACAAGAAGAAACAGCAGAAGCTCAAGCCCAGCCGCGTGAGGCTCTGGGACTATCAAGGAAACCACATTCCCACTGCAGGTAGTGGTGAATTCTACATTGAGTAGGGCCAGTTTGCTGGATACCTACCATTAGTCATCACCAAGGGATCCTTGCCTAGCCTTTTAGGACTGGACTGGTTTGCATCCTTGGGGCTAGGAATTACAGGTATCCATGCAACAACTACAACGGCTAAGGACTTGAGCAAAGAATTCGCAGACATGTTCGATGGAGCATTGGGGGAATACAGAGGCAAGCCAATCTCTTTCAGCCTAGACCCACAAGTGGCACCTATTAGACTGAAACCGAGACAGGTGACGCTTGCATTGAAACCAAAGATTGACGAACAGCTGGATAAGCTGGTCCAGCAATGAGTCCTAGAACCGGTTGACCACGCACGGTGGGAGGCGCCGATCGTCATGCCCGTGAAGCCCAACTGGTCAATATGCATTTGTGCCGATTACAAGTGCACAATAAACAAGGTGCTACAACAGAGCGTGTACCCCGTCCCGGTGGTACATCTGCTACATTCACTGGAAGGCAGAAGCTCGATCTCACCCAGGCCTACCAGCAACTTCCCATCAATGATGAGACAACTGAGGCCCAGATGATCTTCACACACGGGGGGCATTCCATTGCAAACAACTGTAGTTTAAGGTGAGTGTTGCCCCTGGATTCTTCCAGAGCCTGATGGAGAGGATGCTGTACAGAATACTGGGAGTTGTCCCGTATTTCTATGATGTCCTAATTTCAGCAGCAAACAAACCTGAATTAATGGACCGTTTACAAGCAGTACTTAAGAAGTTCCAACAGGCAGAGCTCATGGTAAAAAAGGAAAAGTGCCTGGTTGCCGTGGACCAGGTAGAATTCCTTGGATACCTTATTGACAATCAACAAAGAGAGGTAGAAAACGTCAGACATTTCCAACAAGGTGAAAGGGTGTACACCAAGAACTATGCCAGGAAACCTATTTGGGTACCCACCCGCATACTTGAAGTCACGGGGCCCCGGTCGTACTGTGTGGAACTTGGCAATGGTAAGGTGTGAAGCAGACACATCGACCAGCTGCAGAGACACCCGGAGCGACTGACTGATGGCGAATTGGAAGACACTGAACCACAGGGGGATGAGGAGAGAGACTTACCTGAGACAGAGAGTGCAGTGCCCGAAGTGACGCCTGTCATGAACCCGCCACTGGCTGAAGTCCTAAGGGAATACATCCAGTGACCCTGAAATTAGACAAAGAGGCACTGATGTGTGTAATGAGCAACCCAGAATCCTGGAGGATCGAAGGTTGAATCAACCCCGGAAACGTCCAGCCTACTTGAAGGATTATGTCTGTAGTTAATTAAATAATTAAGTATAATATAATAAAGTATAATAGTTAATAGTTAAGTAATAAGAGCCTTGGTGGTGCAGGCTGTTAAATGCCTAGCACTTAAGTTCCAGCCTGCACTGAGTGCAGGCTCAAATCCCACCAGGCTCAAGGTTGACTCAGCCTTCTATCCTCTCGGGGTAGGTAAATTGAGGACCTAAGATTGTTGGGGGCAATAAGCTGACTTTGTAAAAATGCCACTTAGTAATAAGCAGGCATACAATGGAATGAAGGCTATTGCTGCTGGCGCATTGGGTTGCCCAAAATTGTAAGGCCTGAGTCTCCAGAGAAGGGCGGCATATAAATATGATTTTTTTTTAAAAAATAGTTACAATAGTTAATAATTTAAGTAACCAGTATTAAAGTACCAGCTGGAGGGTAAGGGGAGTTGTGTCCATGCAGCCGCAGACACGGAATAACCCACCGATAGTAGCATGGGAAAATGTAATAATATAATTGCCTAACAGCATGGCAGGCAACCGCTATATAAGGGAGCCCGCCAGCCATTAGTGTTCGTTGTGTTGCAGTTGGAATAGTGATACTCACAGTAAACTGTTGTTGCAGATCCTTGTCTCTGGCTCCTTCTTTTCCACAACACAATACATAGGGTACAATAAGCAATTGAATCATACTAGGAAAGTCAATAAAAATCGTTAGGATACAAGCAACAAGGTTACAGTCATACAGTCATAAGTGGGAGGAGATGGGTGAAAGGAAGGATGGGAGGATTAATAGTAATAATAATGCAGACTTAGTAAATAGTTTGACAGTGTTGAGGGAATTATTTGTTTAGCAGAGTGATGGAGTTCGGGGAAA
The DNA here is from genome assembly GCA_009733165.1 of Naja naja. Classification (NCBI taxonomy): domain Eukaryota; kingdom Metazoa; phylum Chordata; class Lepidosauria; order Squamata; family Elapidae; genus Naja; species Naja naja. Next base: position 346,142 of record SOZL01000005.1, on the reverse strand, counting down.
AACTGTTCTTGTGTCTAGTTGTTCTGGTGTGCAGTGCTCTACAGCATCATTTTGAGGGTAGGAGTTGAAGCAGTTTTTGTCCTGGATGTGAGGGGTCTGTAAATATTTTCACAAGTGAGAGGTCTTCAGAAAAAAAAAACCAAGAAAGTCCAGTTGTCATTTAGAGAAAAAGCACCTTTGGGACAACCATAACCAGAATGATTTGAGAACCTGCGTAGACCTTGAGAGAAGTCCCTTAATTTGTAACTTTCCTGTAAATCAAACCCTGCTAAAGAATCATTTGGTTAAAATGTTTCTGGCCCCATGAGCAAGCCACGTTGCACTTAAGAACACAAAAGCCAAGCTGAATGTCTACTCTTGAATTCAAGAGTTGTGCCATTCTCTTAAGATTTGACATATATCTTACCTTTGAAAACAGTCAATTAATTTTCCCCTACCTATCCTGGTAGTTATGCCTGGGGTTTTTTCGACCTAAGGAGACTGGGGAATAGCTGAGTTGAATTTGCTATGACATAATTTAAAGATAAGGGAGCTAATAGTGTTTTCCTGTGGATTTAAGAGTTTCCTAGGAATGCTGTGGTTGCTGTCGAAACCAACCAAGCCAATGGAATCTAACATTTTTGCAAACCAGCACTTAAAAACTTTTTCAAGTGCAGTAGCTCTTTTTTTGAGAGAGTGGGTGGCTCTTAAAAGAGCCTTTGGTGCAATAAAAGGGAATTCGGGGGGTTGCCGTGGAAAAAAAGAGAAGCTACTTGGAGCTGGTGTTTTTGGTGACGGCCTTGGTGCCCTCAGAGACGGCGTGTTTGGCCAGCTCTCCTGGCAGGAGGAGGCACATGGCTGTCTGGATCTCCTGGGAGGTGATGGTGGAGCGCTTGCTGTTAGTGGGCCAGGCGGGAAGCCTCGGCTGCGATGCACTCAAAGATGTCGTTGACGAAGGAGTTCATGATGCTCATGGCCTTGGAGGACATGCCAGTGTCAGCATGGACCTGCTTCAGCACTTTGTAGACGTAGATGAAGTAGCTCTCCTTGTGGCTCTTCTTGTGCTTCTTGTCCCTTTTCTTCTGCGTCTTGGTGATGGCTTTCTTGGAGCCCTTCTTGGGCACCGGCGTGGATTTAGCTGGTTCAGGCATCCTGGTCAGCAAGAGACCTCCATGGAAGAAGGATGAATAAATGAATGGCAAGGAGACACCTTTCCTTTATTTATAGGGTGCGTATGCAAATGAACAGTTTCAAAATCCTCAGGCACAATTGGTGGAAAAGCGCCCTGCCTTTACACTACTGGAAGAGAAGCCACAAAGTTTCAATTTTATCAAACCTTGGCATTCGCATTGGTGCTTTTAGCTCGAACGTCTCATTGGCCTAATTTGAGAATAGCAGCTGCTTATTGGCTAGAAGGGCCAATTACAAATCTTGTAGTAGTAATACCTTTTTACCTGTTTTCATTTGTGGTTTTTCTTTTGCAGAAGGCTGACCCACCCCTATTTTCTCCCTGTTTGCATCCTGTATACTGGGACAATTGGTTATGTACAAATTATTTAAGATAATTATGCTACAATTAAATTAACCTTAGAAATATTTCTCAGAGGAAAAAAGTTTTTAATTCGATAGAATGTTTATCTTTGCATTTTTATTCTTTGTCGACCACCTGTCAATGGAATTCTTCTTTTAACAGTATTAACAAGGTCCACACTCAAAAGAATGAAACTTTCTGCTAGCCCACGCTGGCTGGAGAATTCTGGGAGTTGAAGTCCACAAGTCTGAAAAGTTGCCAAGTTTGGGGACTGCTGCAGCAAGGTCTGCAACACTTACTCGTTGTCCGAGGTTCCCTGCTGATGTTGTCCTGGGTTCCCGCAGGAACGAGTCTCAGCCCTCGCCGAGACAATTTAGGGGGTCCTCGCAAGGACGAAAGAAGCCAAATAAGAGACACCACACAAGAAGTTTCTAAAGATGAGAGAGCACGAAGTGCCTGGGGTGATGTTTTGTCCCCTGAACAGATCGCAACAGTCTCTTTTATTAAGCAGATTTAGCAGGGAGGGGTAACTACAGCAAGGAGGGGAGTAGCATATGGAAAGTTACCAAACAGCATGAGTCTGAGCATGCGTATCAACAAAACACCACCTGGTTTACAGGAAATCATAAATTTCAGCAGAATAGAAACCAAACTCAGGGAAAACAAAACTTAATTAGAGGAGGAATGCAATTGGGTACTATGAATCAAGTCTGTCAGACACTAGGTATCTTGCAGCTCTGAAAGGAATGCAATGGGAGTAGTATACATCAAATCTGTCAGGCATTTGGTATCTTGTTGCTCTGACCAAGGACAAGTCAAATTCTTTTGGCTGTGAGGCCTAAGAAAACATAAGGTACCATGTAGCTCTTAACAAGGTTAAGTCAAATTCCTTTGGCTATGAGGCCTAAGAAAACCTAAACCAAGGATATATCCATATGTCCTCTGTTTTTATTTTTTAAGATGGTTAATAACCTTCTAAAGCTATGGTTACCTTCTAAAGCTATGACATCCCCAGTGGATCCCCCCTCCGGGAGAGCCCGTAGGGAGTCAGTACGCTTTTCCAAAGGAAAAGTCTCCGATTCAGAGTCTTCATCAGACTCAGAGGCTAATTCTAAAAGAGGTTGTTTAAATTCATTTTCAACAGTGTGCTTTAGCAAGAGGACATCATCTCCAATACTGTTTAGTCGTTGTTTCAAGAATGCTAGAACTCTCCCCATGACACATGGGCCAATTGTACATGCAAGGAGCAACAAAATCAGAGGACCGGCTAGGGCCGAGAGGAGGGTGGTCAACCAGGGAGAGAAATTGAACATTTCCTGGTACCACGTGTGGGATTGGGAACGCTCTCTTTCTCTATCTTTTAATCGGGTATTTAATTCTGCCATAGAGTCAAGCACAATGCCCGAACTGTCGGTATAAAAACAACATTCCTCTTTCAAGGCGACACACAGACCGCCCTGTTTAAGGAATAGCAAGTCCAAGCCCCTCCTATTTTGCAGGACTACTTCGGAAAGAGAGGTGAGGGACTTTTGGAGGGCAACCATAGATTGCTCAATGCGTTCGAGGTCATCATCTATTTCAGCACTGAGCCTGCGGATGTTTTGGTCAGCCACAACCATTCCTGCGATCCCTGTTGCCGCACCAGCGGCTCCTAGGCCCAGGAGAAGGGCCAAGGTCATGGTAGTAACCACTTCCCGTTTGGTTCGTGGAAAGTACTGGGGTGTTTCCATGCGAGAAAGGAACTCATTATTGGAAAAAACAGACATTTTAGGGAGAAGATAAACCTGAATACAAAAAGCTCTTTGTGTGTGTAAAATGTCTCCACTGACACATGCAGTAGCACCCGTAGAGCAGGCCCAAATAGAGCCATTGGAAGGAATAAAAAACTGACCGTGGAAACGTTTGAAAAGATTTGCAGTTGATAGAGTAGTGTACATTGTAGCCCACCCTTCACCGTTAAACCCTAGCCTTTCTTTGGGTAAGTAGATTGTGCAGAAAATATAGGCATCCGAGGAGGCATTGATACAAAAGTGAGAAAAGTTAGAGGGTACATACCCAAGGCAACAACCTTGACCTTCAATTGAGGATACCGTTATAGAAGAGTTAGACCACCTGCAACCAGCATCTGAGGTGCTATTGGCAAAAGGTAAGGCGGAACCTATGGCCTCATAAAAAGGGGGTTGAGAAGACATACACAGCCAACACTTACTATCATTGTTAGGAAAAGCACGGGCTGCCACAAGGGCATCATGCGCAGAGGAGACCAAGGACACCAATGGATTGTTTCTTTTAGTCAAGGGCTGTAAAAAGGGCGAATTGACTTGTTTGTTTGGGCCCACAGGTGGGGATGTTTCTAAGGACATGGTTAGACGGATTATGAATATATTACCTGGATGACTGTTTCTGGACTTATCGTTCGACCTTCCCCCCCATTTTTTCCCATTAAACCATTCAGTAATCGGAAGACTCCTTCCGTGAGATGTAAAAGTAACAGTCATAGGATTAAGGTGAACGCCGCAGCAGGCCCAATTGGAGCAGGAATTCCAAGGCAAATTGTTATCAGGGCCTAGTACAGCTTTGATATAGTCAGTAGTATAGGGAGCAGTCCACCAAATCTTTCCAGTTGACACACATTGCCAGGACTTGCAGTACCAATCAGAGATGGTTCCACATTTATCTAGGTGGGAGAGATCAGTAAGATGTCCTGGGCAGATATACAGGCCTGGACCAATGTTCCAGACTCCCGAGGGAAGGATCACATTTTGTTTTATGTTTAAATCCATGGGCCGACCAGCATTTCAGCAAAGTCAAAGTAAAGTGCAGGAAACCAAGGCCACAGAGTTCGATTAGAGATGGAATGAAGGATGCTTTCCTTGGAAGTCCAAAATAGTCCAAGTATAATTAGCGGGACGATGCAGGTTCTGCTGTGTGCGAATAGGAGCGCCGCAAGCGGAGAACTGCAGGGGTAGAAACATGGGAAAAAGGCAAGGAGAGAAGGGAAACTTTCATATCAAAAGATCTTTCTTGCTTTGGGAAAAACAGGGAGCATACATAAGTGCCGTAGTCTTCAGATGAAATGTTAAAAATTAACAGAGAAGTGGAACAGGGAGAGGATATAATGTAAGTATTGTTAGAGGGATGGATTGGATATCCATTCTTTAGCCATGTCCACTGAGCTGGATGCAGCAAGGGATGGCGTTGTCTGCAAACAAGTTCCACGACCCCAAGAGGGGTTTGCACTCTACAATGAGGAACTCTTATATAAGCACTTAGACGTTCAAGGAGAGTACATTTAGGAAGAGAGGAAGAGGCATTAGAGACAGAAGAGGCAAGAGAGATCAGGGATAGGATCAGGAGGATCTTCATCTTTCTTTTTTGGTTGATTGAGATGACAGGGGCGGACACAGCGAGCGGAACCCACAAAACTCGATCAGGCAATTGAACTGCTGCGTAGCCTTTTCCCCAGGTGATCAGTTGAGCTGGACCTTTCCAAGCTGGATCCGGAAGATGCCTATAATAAACCAGAGGACGAGAAGAGGGGAGGGGAGGAGTGGAAAAATGTCTCGAGGCAGCAGTGGAGGCAGGAGATCCAGTGAGATTAAGAAAATTCAATGAATACAAGCAAACATTTAATACATTTTGCAACGCCGGGAGTGTCGGGGGGCTGATGCCTTTTGACCCCAAGTGTCTGTCCAAGGCCTGTTTAAGAGTCAAATTAGCTCTCTCTATGATGGCCTGGCCCTGGCTATTGAAAGGAATGCCGAATTTATGGATTATTGACCAGCGATGGCAAAATTGTGCAAAGGCAGAGCTCGTATAAGCTGGTCCATTGTCAGTTTTAGAGTTTTGGACATCCCAACGTTACGAAAGTCCGAATACAATGATTAATAACTTGTTTTGGGTTTCACCCTTTGCAAGGTTGCCATGATGAAACCTGAATACGTATCAATGGAAACATGAATGAATTTCCAAGGGGCAAAGGATGGATATTGAGTTACATCCATTTGCCATGTCTCACAAGCACTAGTACCCCTGGGGTTGACCCCTTGTGGGATTGCAGATGCCTGTAGACTGCATGTTGGACATTGCTGAATTATGGCAGAGGCTTCTTGATGGGTAATACCAAACTGCTTGACAAGAGCCTTTTTGTTCTGATGAAAATAGTCATGGCTTTCTCCTGCTGTTAAGGTATACAGACAGGAGGACGGGTTGGTTTTACATGCCTCATCTGCCATATGATTTCCTTCTGATAAAAATCCAGGAAGATGTTGATGACTTCTAATATGTGCTACAAACAGTGGATGAGCACGGAGATGTAACAAATCCTGGAGCTGTAAAAAGTCTCATTAAAGGGACAGGGGTTGAGGGAGAAATGTAAGCATCGTATATACAAGAGACCAGATGTGAAACATACAGACTATCTGTAATAATGTTAAGGGGCTGATTGGGAAACATTGAAAGAGCAAGATTGAAGGCAGACAATTCTGCTTGTCTTGAGTAACTGGAATATGGCAAGCTTGTGCCAGGCCTTTAGCAGTTTGATGAAAAAGAGTGATTGAAAAAAATCAACAAAGCAATAGCCTTAAGAAAGAGGCCCAGAAAGGGTCAAGTGACTACCTATGTAAGAAATATCTTCGGTCTTGTAGTAGCTGTTGCAAAATTAAAAATAAGATCATGATTAGGGTAAATCCTGGGCATAATATAAGCACCTGGAAGATTAAAAAATTTGACACACATAATGAGAGTCAGAGATTAAGTTGAAAGGCTGTTGAGAAAAAGTTTTGAAAGTTAAAATAGCAGGACACTTTCCAGGTATCATCATGAGAATCCTTGTAAAGGAAGAAGTCATTAAGTAAGCAAGCCAAAGTTCTTTAGGCAAACAATACAGCTTAGATAGTCAGGCAAAGGACATTGAAGAGATAAGTTATTCTGAAAATAAAATTGAAAATCAGACTTTACATAACTCCACCATTTATACCTTACTGTACTTATCAAAAATTAGAAGAAAAGTTATTTGCAAAGCCCATTGTAAACCTTTCATGATTTTACCTGTTGTGCTGGCAATAGCCATGCATTCTCCAGTTCTTGTTGTAAACCCTCCAGATGGAGTCAAATTTTAGTGTCAATTCTCTGCTTTAATCAGAATATGGATTAAGAGCATGTACAAAGTGCAGCTAGTTTTAAATTTTGATTCCCTTTGCTGAAACTGGGAACTGAGTCATCTTCAAAGATCCGGCAAATTGCCCACCTGGGAACCGAGCCACCTTTACAGATAACGTTCCAGGCAATTTGCCAATTTCAGCCTATCTATCTGAGGCTCCTTTGTGTGAAAATCTCTAAAAAATCAGGAGATGAAGCCATGTAACCTATAACAAAGTTATTTTCTAACCTCGCCTTTTCAAGGCAAAAACTCAAAGCAGAGAAAAAAAAATTGTTAAAGTGATCAAAAGCCTCATTCTCCCCCCCACCCCTACAACAACCAGCGAAGACAAGAAGGGGGGGAAATGTTTAAAATAAATCTCATCCATTTTTTCCACTCAATATTCTTTTCACCAATAAATCACACACAAATAATTTTCATCATGAGTAAAGCACACACAAATACACACACAAATAATCCTATCTTTCTCAGGTCCGACCTTTCTCACACTCTTTCTTACTCTCCTTTCAATCTGGGATAGGGTCAACACACAAACATTTCTACCACCTTTTTACTATCAACATACTCACACATTTACACTGTAATCACGACAATTCTTTTCTGAGAGCCAATAAGCTCCATTGTAGAGGATCTCATCCTCCAGGGCTGGAAATGATTGCATACAGACACATTCTCACACACAACACTTCCAGACCTGAGGAGGGTTTGTCCCTTTAAGTTTCCACATTTAAAAAGAACACCTGTAGCTTGTTCTCAGAGCATTGGGAAAACTCAAGGAGCGGTTCCAATCACAAAGGTGATTGTGGGCCCGAACCACTGCCTATCTGCCCCCACAACTCTAAGTCCAATCCAAAAAGCCAATTTAATTCTCTGGTTGCCAAACATGTTACAATTAATTTATTTTGAACTTCAGCAATTCCAATTAGGGCTATACACAGGTAAAGGATATTTTCTTCAATTTAATCCTATTCAATTCTGCATACACTTATTTACATTATTATACATACACAGCTAAGCTCAATTCTGCATGCAATTATTATACATTATTATACATCACATCTAAGAAGTTTTAATGAAAATCACATCATGAAAAGAATAGTAAACATTTTCATCTTCTCTTAGTTCTTCCTAACACGTAACAGTAAATGAACCATATTTTCTTTGAACAGCCCCATTGTACTGTATGGAGGGGCTTCCTAACAGATCTGTGTCTCATTCCATGCTTCTGATCAGCAGATCTAATTGTGGACTATTGAAATCAATAGGGCATGCCTTCCACTTTCAATTCTGCCATCCAGTGCATCAGAAGAGAGCAGTTGCCTGTATTCTAGTTACATCCATTGTTCTATCTTCTTAAGCATTAAATAATTAAAAGGATTAAACATAAAAATTTCAAACAAATAAATTTATGTGTCTCTGTCCTGGTTTCTAGCTTGAATCTCCCCTTCTTCTAATTGTTCCTTTAATATTTTCCTTATGGGGTGTACAATGGCTTTGGAGAATCAAAAATTTAGCCTGCTCAGAAGGAGCTGAAAGTCCAATTAGAGAAGATTTTGGAGTGACAATTTTACCTGATCATAATCAGGAGGGGCTTATAGTCAATTATTATTTTGCTGAGACATCAGAGCCAGATGTTTCCACTGCATGACAGCATTGATACCATCGATGTAATATTTGGACTGGAGCCTTGGGTATCCTTAACCTTCTATTCTATTCTATTCTATTAAGTTCAGGATACCATTTCCCTATCTCCCACCAGCTTCTTTTAAATTTTTAAGCACCCGCACGTTGATGTTCTCATGTACCGGCCGTCCTCCTCCCGCTGGATTAAGGGTTAGAGGGTAAGCCGATATCGGGGGTTCAGTTCTTAGAGAAAGAGGAAGAAGCAACCAAGGCAGAAAAGGTTCCTGCAGTCGTGTCTGTATCCTCCGGGGGAGGGAGAGACGCTGCAGGAGCAGAAAGAGCTGTGTCTGCTGGGGGAGCAGAGGCAGCTTCAGGGACAGTAGGAGACTCATACGGAGGTGGAGAGACCTTTGGCAGGATTCCTCCGTAGTAGAAGAGAGCGAGCAGCCAATCAATAGAAGGAGAGTTAGGATAGAGGATGCCAAGAGCAGCCATAATAGCCCGCCAAGTCACTAGGATATCAGGCGGAGCTCGAGGGTGTTCATGGAGGAATTTTCCCAAGCACATCCAGGTAGCCTTCTTAAGGGTACCTTCCTCCGGGTAGGCAGGACACTTCTCATGAACATAGGACAGAAAAGAGGTAAGAGATTTCTTAGAAAGAGGATAGATAGTGGTGCCATTAACCTTTTGCAAACAATTAGCCTTCTTCACCAGAGAATAGAGCTCATCCCTATGCATTGACGAGTCTCTTGAGTTTGAGAAGCCCATTACTTACGTGTGCACTTTGTCGCGTCCGGATGGGTAAGCAATGAGGGTGAAGGTGACGCAACACTAGACAATGATCGCGCCTCTGGACAACTCAACAGGATCCCGGACGAGCCCCCAGATGCTGCAGCAAGGTCTGCAACACTTACTGTTGTCCGAGGTTCCCTGCTGATGTTGTCCTGGGTTCCCAGGAACGAGTCTCAGCCCTCGCCGAGACAATTTAGGGGTCCTCGCAAGGACGAAAGAAGCCAAATAAGAGACACCACACAAGAAGTTTCTAAAGATGAGAGAGCACGAAGTGCCTGGGGTGATGTTTTGTCCCCTGAACAGATCGCAACAGTCTCTTTTATTAAGCAGATTTAGCAGGGAGGGGTAACTACAGCAAGGAGGGGTAGCATATGGAAAGTTACCAAACAGCGTGAGTCTGAGCATGCGATCAACAAAACACCACCTGGTTTACAGGAAATCATAAATTTCAGCAGAATAGAAACCAAACTCAGGGAAAACAAAACTTAATTAGAGGAGGAATGCAATTGGGTACTATGAATCAAGTCTGTCAGACACTAGGTATCTTGCAGCTCTGAAAGGAATGCAATGGGAGTAGTATACATCAAATCTGTCAGGCATTTGGTATCTTGTTGCTCTGACCAAGGACAAGTCAAATTCTTTTGGCTGTGAGGCCTAAGAAAACATAAGGTACCATGTAGCTCTTAACAAGGTTAAGTCAAATTCCTTTGGCTATGAGGCCTAAGAAAACCTAAACCAAGGATATATCCATAGGGGACCCCTGTGCTAGCCATTCAAATGGAGGCCAGACTATTTTGCCACAATCAGTAAGGAAGGAAAAGTCATTTTCCCAATAGAAGTCAGAGAAATGAAAAATGGGTCTGTTGGAAGAAATTTCCCAGGTTCGTTCCCAGCTGGGACACACCATAGATGCTGAGAAGTAATAGATTCAGAAGCCAGCTGCCAGAAAGTGGAATTCTTTTAATGTAGGAAGGTAAGAAGCAAAAAGTGATACAACTCGAGTGTTCCTGGCTTGCAACCAGCTCGGAAGTGTGAGAATTCTCTTCTCTTCCATTCCACTCCTCACACTCCACTCTATTCCATTCTATTCTATTCTGTTGACTTTGCTGGTCAAAAAAGGTGATCACACAACCATGGAATGGGCATTGTTTACCTGAACACCACTTTTCTTTGTAGGCGAGACAGGTCAGTATGGGTAGTTCTCTTCCTTGGCTGCTTAGGACTGAGTCTGTGCAAAAGGCTAATTAGCCTAGCTTCTCCCACTCCAGGTGACGCCTCCCCAGTTTATGCTTAGACTGTGCGACAGACTGGGTTGCCTCTAATGAAGGAAAAAAGACGAGAAGTTAGTAGCACCCCACCCCCACGGTCCCAGGAAGGGAACCAGTCCAAGGGTAGGGCTGACCTGACTCGCCTACAAGGAAAAGTGGTGTTCAGGTAGACAATGCCCATTTTCCCTTGTAAGGCATCGACAGGTCAGTATGGGACATACCAAAGCAGGGTTGTCCTCAGGAGGGTTAAGACTGGTCCTGACTGGCACATTCCGAAATGACTTGTTGGAGGACCCGTCTCCCAAATGCCGCATCCACTGACGCAAAGGCATCCAGGTGATAATGACGGATGAAAGGTGATGGTGAAGTTCAGGTACCCGCCCTGCAGTTCTCCTCCACCGATGCTTGTGTAGCCCATGCCGCAGTCGTAGCAGCACTACCAGTGGAATGGGCCGTAATACCTCTTGGAACTGGCAGAGCCCTGCTGGAATAGGCCCTGGCTATACACACTTTGATCCATCTGCTCACCATAGATGAAGTAACCTTACCCCCCAATGAGGAAGGCTGGAAAGAACAAAACAAGGACTCCGTCCATCTGAAGTCAGCAGTACGTTTAATGTAAATTTTTAAGGCTCTGCGTACGTCCAGAGTGTGCCAAGTCTTTTCTAGCTCATGGACTGGATGAGGACAGAAATCTGAAAGCACCAGCTCCTGAGCCCTGTGAAAGGATGTGTTGACTTTTGGAATGAAGGCTGGATCCAACCTTAAAACCACCCGATGAGGATAGAAAATGCAAAGGTTGGGTCGAACCGAGTGCCACCAATGACCACCACCAGGAAAACTAGAGTAAGAAGATGAAGACTGGCCTGTTAAGTGGCTCAAGCGGGACCTGGTGAGGGATTGTAAAGGGCAAGTCCACGTGTGGTAGAACCATAGGAGGACAAAGTTTGAAAGCCTGAAGTCCTACAAACCATAGGATGCTGAGCCAGAGTTTCCAGTTTCCTACATGACAAGACCAACGAAATGGCTGCCAACTGCCTTTGGAGGGTGTTGGGAGAAAGACCCTTGTCCAGGCCTGCCTGTAGAAATTCCAAGACTGCAGCCACCAAGGCTTGTCAAGGTAAGATGTTGGACTTGAGTCTTCGGAGAAGGGCGGCATATAAATGTAATTTTTAAAAAAAAATTGAAAAAGCTTGCCAAGTAGCTTCATAAATGCGAATGGTAGACGGTCGCCTGGAAGCCTGGATTGTATGAATAATCTTCTTGGAAAGGTGGGCGCTCTTTAAGATGCCCCACTCAATCTCCACACTGCCAGTTGCAACCACTGGGGCTCCAGGTGAAACAGGGACCCCTGGAGAAAAGAGACATCTTCCTCAGGAATCCACCAAGGGGAGTTCACAGAAAGGCCCATCAAATCGGCAAACCAATGCCTGCGAGGCCAATAGGGAGCCACCAATATGATCTCGGCCTGTTCTAACAGGAGCTTACGAATCACCGCTGGGATTAGTGGTAATGGTGGAAAGGAGTAGAGAAACCCCGAGGGCCAGCTGCAACGTAATGCATTAGTGCCTTCCGCACCCTGGGAGAAAAACCTTGTATAGTATCTGGGCAGTTGGCCATTAAGGGATGAGGCAAATAGATCTACCTCAGGGGAACCAAAAATCCGGGAGATCCGGTGAAAAAGGGAAGGATGCAATTGCCATTCTGCATGGTCAATGGTTGTCCTGCTGAGCAAATCTGCCTGTGTATTATCAGACCCAGAAATGTGCTCAGCCCTGATTGAGAGAAGATGATGTTCTGCCCACCTAACCAGAGACTCTGCCTCTGTCATAAGGGACCAGGATCTGGTACCACCCTGCCTGTTGATGTGAGCCTTAGTGGCCACATTGTCTGTCATAACCAAGACATTGGACTCCGCCACCTGGCCAAGGAATTTCCTCAAGGCCAAACAAACAGCTCTGAGCTCCAGCCAGTTAATGCTGTGAGCCTGTTCCTGGGGAGACCATAACCCCTGGACCCATAGGGAACCTAGATGGGCCCCGCAACCAGATAGGGAAGCATCTGTAGTAAGAATCAGGCAGGATTCCAGCTTGAAAGACTGACCTCTAGACATGGCCTTAGACAGCCACCAATGAAAGGAAATTAATACTTGGCTAGGCAACTTGACTTTCCTCAAGGAAAGTCTGCTTTCTGAAACGGAGGCAGAAACCACTGAAGGGCTCTGGCGTGAAACCTGGCCCAGGAAACAATTCCAATACAGGAAATCATCTTGCCCAACAATTGAGAAAGAAGGTCCAACGGGACCGAACTTTTGGCCTGAACGTGCCTAATCATCCCTTGAAGGCCAGAAAGCCACTCTTGGGATAGGAATACCTGACACACCCCAGTGTCAATAATTGCCCCCAAATGAAGGAGGCATCTCGTGGGAGAGAAATGACTCTTTTTCTGGTTGATGGAAAACCCCAGGTTCTGCAGCACTGATATAGTAGCCTGCAGATCCTGTTGAGCACTCTCAAAAGAAGAGGACATTATAAATATGTCATCCAGATAACACTGAAGACGCACTGGAAAGGTGCGCAGGTGCGCTGCCAAAGGGGCAAGAATTTTGGTAAACAACCCGGGGGCAGAAGATAACCCAAAGGGAAGGGCCCTGTACTGGAAATGTTTACCCTAATAACAGAACCGAAGAAACCTCCCGTGGGAGGAACAAATAGGAACATGTAAATAGGCTTCCATCAAGTCTATAGATGAGGAAGTCCCCTGCCAATGCTCTCCAGAATGGAAAAAGAGTGTGCATTTTGAAACACCTGTAAACTACATATTTATTCAGTCTTTTCAAATTGAGAATGGCCTTCCACCCTAGGGATTACAAAAATTCTGGAGTAGAATCCCAACCCCTGCTGATCATGGGGAACCTCCTGAATGGCATCTAGGTCCAGCAAGTGCTGGATGGCTGACTCCATCAAACTCCACCTCCCAGAATCTCTAGATATTGGGCAGAAAATAAAGAACCTTGGAGGAGTGGAGTAGAACTCGAGTGAAAGACCAGATCTAATGGTAGATCGAACCCAGGCATCTGAAGTAACACCCTCTCATTGGTCAGCAAACCACGCTAAACGACCACCAATGGGAACGGAGAGAGCACTAGCGTTGGCAACGGTATGGGCAACTTCCTCCTCCTCGAAAGGGCCGTTTAGAAGCAAACTGCTGCCTGCCCTTGCCTGAACGATCAGGAGGTGGATCTTGACGTTGATAAACAGGTCTCGACTGACGATGGAACCCAGAAGAAGACTCTCCTCTGGGCTGAGGATGCTTGAAATAGGCTGCCCGATGTTCGCCTCTTCAGAAGGGAAGGCAGGATTTTCCTTTGTCCTGGTCTCAATCAAAAGGGGATCAAGGACTTCCCTGAAAAGCTTCTCCCCTTGGACTGGGGCAGACGCTAATTTCCACTTGCGCCTGCCATCTGCCTGCCAGTTGCAAAGTCAGCTTTTGAGGCAAAACTGGTGCTGTGAAGGGTGGCATCAGCAGTAAAAACTGCTGCCGCCATGATTTTGTTAATGTCCTGGTGGGCCCGGACATCCGATGGAGGAATTCTTTGTCTCAGTTGCTTCAGCCATTTTATCGAGGTCCTCGTGAAGAAAGAAGCTGCTGAGGAAGCCTTGACAGCCAAGGCAGCAGCTAGATGGGATCGCTGCAGCAACTGTTCCACCTTCTTTTCCTCTGCCTTGAGGACTTCCTCTGGATCTGAAGGGGCAGATGAGGATGAGGCCAAAGCTGCGATCGGAGCGTCCACTGTAGGGACCTGAAGAGTCTTGGTAAGCTCAGGTCCCACATTGAAGAACCTGCGATCATCAGCCAAAGGATTAGGCCCTGTGGTAGGAGCTTCCAGCTGCTTCTTAATTACCTTTAGAAACAGCTTGGGCAAGGGAACCACCTCCTTCCTGGCTTCTGGTTGATCAAACAGCACATCTGACTCCTCAGGAGGAAGAATGGGAGCGGCCTCATCATCCACGCTTCTTTAAATTGGTGTTTCAAGCTTTGAACAACAAGGGACTAAAGAGAGCATGTTTAAAACAACCAGAAAAAACAGGAATTTCCTGTGAAGGACCTTCATCTGCAGACATATCGGATTCAGGTCGATCAGGGTCCCCCACCAATGAAGGAGCCACTGATTCCGCAGGAGCTAGGCCCTCAGCCAATGCAGACACAGGTCCTTGGGTAAAAGAACCACGTCCTGACAGCAGATCATCCCGCACCCTGGATCTTCTCTCTGAAAGATCAGAGGCAAAGAGTGAAAGGTTGCTCTCTGTAAACCCTCTGATATGCCCTTCCTGATTGCCCTGTCTATCAGGAATTGAAGATTCATAGGGACATCAAGTCTCAGAAGGGCCCATAGGCCGGGATGTTGATGCAGTAGAAGTGAATGGGAGTTCCACCCCCTGACCACTACGTCCCTGCTCCTGCCAAGGTGCTGCATCACCCTGAAGATCCTCAGCATGACTGTTGCCTTCAGAATGGATTGGAGATGCGCCCTGCCTGGATACATTGGGGGACCAAGTTTGGAACTCAAGTCTGGAAGAAGGTCCCTCTTCTTCCAAATCTACTTCACTGAATGCAGCAGAAGAAGGGCGTGCTGAAGTTGCCCGAGAAGAGGCTTGATGCACTTTGGCAATGTGCTTCTTGATGCCTAGATGCAGTGGTGGGACTCAAAATTTTTTACTACTGGTTCTGTAGTCGTGGCTTGGTGGGCGTGGCCATGTGACTGGGTGGGTGTGGCTTTTTTTTGCTTTTTTGCCACCCCTGCCCATTTTGGGGAGCTTCCTAGCCTCAGATGAGCCTGGGCATGAGAGCTCCCTAAGACTCTGAGGCTCAGGAAGAAAAAACAGAGCATGGGAGGTGCAGCACCCTCCAAGCTCCATTTGGGAGCTTCTAGCCTCACAGGAGCCTCAGGGGTGGTTTTTGCTCCCCTAAGGCTCCTCTGAGGCTCAGGAAGAAAAAAACAGAGCATGGGAATGGCACGCAGCACCCCTCCAAGCTCCGTTTTGGGGGCTTCCTAGCCTCACAGGAGCCTCTGGGGGGTGGTTTTGCTCCCCTAAGGTTCCTCTGGGGCTCTGGGAGGCAAAAAATGGAGGGGGAAGCTGAGCTCCTCCCTCCATTTTTTAGTTTCCTGGGCCTCAGTAAGGGGAATCCCGGCACAGCTGATCTATGCACAGCTGATTGTCAGGAGGGGGGAAAAAAGAAATACCTTAGGCAAATGTCAGGTGGGCAGGTAAGCGAGCATCGGGCAGGAGGGCGACCGGATCGGGGGCGTGGCCAGCCAGAACTTACTACTGGTTTGGCGACCCACACCAAATTCTTGCTACCGGTTCGCCTGATCCAGTGAGAACCAGCTCAATACCACCAGTGGCTAGATGGCGTCTGGACGCATCTTTTTCCTCTGCCCTTGAGGCCTTCTTCATCAGTTGTTTCCCCTTGGTGGAAGCAGCTGGAGCTACCTTTTGAGGCTTGGGTGCTTTAGAAGCTCTGGTCTCCCTTGGGGCTTCAGACATCGTGATCAGCAAGGCCAATCTGTGGCAGGAGGAGAACACACAAAGGGATTTATGAGATTTTCTTCAGGGGAAAACTCTCTATCCCCACACCAACCACCACTTTCTTCTGCCCAAACTCACTTCAGTAGTAAGATTTCTCTTCCTACTGGGACTCAAACCCTCCTGGGTCACTTAGGACAATATGAATAGACCAGACCCTGCCGGGTACCCAAGGGTCCTGGTTCTATTTCAGCTTCTGCAGCTCGGTTGGCGTAACTTGCTAGAGACCTTAGATGCATAGCTGTGATGGGAGGATGCTCTGGAAGGATGGGAAGAGCTAGCAGTAGAGAATTGCCATGAGATGCTGGAACCTGCTTGAGATCTAGCTGGCTTGGGATGGAAGGAAGAGGCTTTCTTAGAATAGTAAGAAGAGGTCACGCGTGACCAAGGGGCTATGTCGGATGTAGCCCTCTCCCTCGACATTTCTTCCAGCTGTAGCTGCTGTGGAGGCGCCTCTAGGAGTCTTTGCTTCTCTTAATGTAGTCCTCACGTTCCTTGTTGAACTCCTTGAAGCATTGTATGTGCACTTGGAGCTTTGAATCACCCAGCTTCGACTGGATGGAATTGAGATTACTTTCGCTGTCTCTCCACCATGCAAGAAGATGATCTATCTCAATCTCCAATGAGCGGATGCTGTCGAGAGACAACTCGTGTAGGGGGGCATCACAGATTTCCACCAGCTCCGACCATGAGTCTGCATAGCAGCGATACTGCCTGTCCCAATCCTCCCTCAAGCATGCCTCCATGGGTTCCGTAAGCTTCCTATGTTGTCTGAGGTCGTAGGCTTTCTGAGGTATCACTGCTTCTTCAGAATGTTGGACATCCAAAACTGGGTTTTGGGAACCAGACTCCACGTTTACATTAAGGGTGGGTGGAGGGTTCGAGTCCTCTGGTACATCAGAGACATCTGTCATGGCTGAAGACGTTGCCATGCTTCAAATTGGCAAAGGGTGAGTTTTGGAAAATTTAGTGGTTTTCTGTGCAATTCCCTTTTTTCTACTAGGGTGGCGCTGCAGGCTTGTGGCTGAATTTAGAAACTTCTGTAAAATTCACAGCTATAGGTGGTGCTACAGGCGTATGGCTGAATTTAGAAACTTCTGTAAAATTCAGTACTCTAGGTGGCGCTGCAGGCTTGTGGCTGAATTTAGAAACTTCTGTAAAATTCAGTGGTTGACCACTAGAGGTGTGAGTTGCCAGGTCTGGAAGACACCGGTGCAGTACACAGGATGGTCTGTTAGTGATGCTTGCTTGGTCTGGAAGACACAGATGCAGTAAACAGATTGGCCTCTTTTTTTAATATGTTTATTGAAAGTTTCAAAAAAAAGAATATATTTAAAAAAAGGAGAAACATGTTCTCACATTTTTGCAACGTTTTAATAGCAGTGTACATTTCTATTAGTGTCAATTAAAGTCATTTGTTACAAGTGAATCTATAACTTGTTTCCTAGATCCTTACTTTTTTATGTTATTATTACAATTATAATATAATATTTATTTAATTATATTACTTTACATATATACATAGCTATATATACATTTATTCTTATTTCCATTTTCCCTTGTTTGTTTAATCGGTTTCACTAGACATCTTTACTTCCTTTTTATACAACCATTTGTACCATATATTCCAAATTGTAAAAAACTCCCCCTCTTCCTTATTTTTTAGTAGCATGGTTAGTCTAACCATTTCTGCACATTGGTGGATTTTATTAGTTATTGCCAGGTCCGTGGGTGTCATTGTTGATTTCCAGTTTTGGGCAAAGACTATCCTTGCTGCTGTAATGATAGGTGATATCAGATGCTGGTGTTTTTTGCTCCATGTCGTTCTGTCATTCCAAGTAGAAAGGTCTCTGGGTTGAATTTAATCTTTAGTTTTGTCATCTCTTCTAACCATGTCTGTATCTTAGACCAGTACTTTTGGGCTTTAGGACATGTCCACCACATGTGAAAATATGTTCCCTGGCTAAAGTTACATTTCCAACATTTGGGTGACATATTAGGGAACATCCTGGTAAGTCTTGCTGGTGGGAGGTGCCAGCGATAAAACATTTTATAAATATTTTCTTTATATGAGACTGATAACATTAATTTATAGTTAGTTTGCCAAATTCGTTCCCATTGTTCTAATTCAATATTGTGGCCACAATTTTTAGCCCATGTTATCATGCTCTCTTAACGCTTCCTCTTCCATTTTAAATTTCAATAAATAATTGTACATTTTAGTAATCATCTTTTTTCCACTTCCTTGTAAAATTTTGTCTAATTCCTGATCTGTATTATAAAATCCAAATTGTTCCTTGTCTTTTTGTGTTTTGTTTGAATTTGAACGTACAGCCACCACCCAATTTCAATTCCCTGTGTTTTTAATTGTATCTGTGTTTTCAAGTCGCCTTCATCTGTTATTAATTCTGTATATTTTATTATTTTGTTCAAATCCATAACATTGGGATATACTAGTGCCTCCATTGGAGATAGCCAGAGAGGTATTTTCACATAATGGTTTCTTTTAATTCTTTCCCATATATATAACAAAGCATCCCTTATCCAGTGTCTTTGAAAGTAGCTATGGGTTTTATTTTTTCCATCCCAGAGAAACGCATGCCAGCCAATCTGTAAATTGAAGCCTTCTATTGTCAATATTCTTTTGTCCTCCAGGTTAATCCAATCTTTGATCCAAGTACTCGCTGCAGCTTGATAGTATAACTCAAAGTCTGGGAGCACCAGTCCTCCCTTAATTCTACTATCTTGCATTAATTTGTATTTTACTCTAGCATTTTTCTTTTGCCAAATAAATTTACTAATTCTTTTATTGAGGTCTTCAAAGAATTTTCCCCTAGTTTGACTGGCATGGTTTGAAAGAGATATAACAATTTTGGTAGTACATTTGTTTTAATGGTGGCTATCCTTCCCATCCAGGAGAGTTGTAAATTTATCCATCTATCTAGGTCTTTTGTATCTATTTATTTCATAGTTTCAGCCTTTATTGTAAAGGACTCAAGTGTCTAAGCCAAATACAACAATAAATAAATTACCTAAAACATATTAAACAATTACAAGCCAAATTTAAAGTTAAGAACCCCAAATTAAACAATCAAACCCCAGAGGGTCAGCACAGCCTGACTGTACAAATAGCCAGGTCTTCAAATCTTGCTTGAAGGTGCGTGTCCTCCATTAAGGAGATCGGGGCCAGCAGGAAGAAGATTCCACAGTGGGAGCCGCCACGAGTAGGCTCCCTCCCTGGCCGTCGCTAAGCAACACAGTCGCTGGATGGCACCCCAGGAGACCCCGCCTGTGGGGCCCCGTGACAGGGCAGGTGGTATTTGATGCTGGCAGGACGTTTTCGAAATATCCTGACCCATGCCATGTAGGACTGAATGTTACAACAAAACTCACCGGAGGGCAACTGAAGGCATGCAGGCTATGCAGGAGGTGTAATATGGAGTATCCTGGAAGCCCCTCAAGGGTCGCGTGAGCATTCTGCACCAGTTGAAGCCTCAAGTGAAAGTGGTATGCAAGGGCAGTCCTAGGTGAGAGAGCAATACAGTAGTCGAAGTCGAGCTTCTGAGTGATCGTGTCTCTTAGGCATCTCGGTCCAGGTATGGGCTTCAACTGGTGAACCAGCCGGATCTGGGCAAAGGCCCTGGCCACTGCCCCCACCTGCTCCTCCAATCCACTTGAGCTGTGAGTCCAGGAGGACCCCCAGATTCAAGTGTTCTGTCCACGGGGCAACACTCTCCCCCATGACCAAAAGATGGAATTTCCAAACTGGACTGAGATGAATCTGGTCTATCAACTTGTCATAGTTATCAGCCTTATTGTAGAGCATTTCACTGTAAGCCAAATTCCTAAATATTTTACTTTTTTCGTTGTCTGAATCCCTAATTCTTTTGTCAGTTCCTCATTTTGCTTTTTAGTACAATGGTTATTATCTTAGTCTTTTTCTATTGATTTTGAGTCCTGCTACTTTCATCAATGCCTCTATCTCTTGTATTAAATTTTCCTTGACTTTTGGGTCCTCCATTATGAAGACCATGTCATCAGCGAACACTTGCAGTTTGTATGTTTCCTGTTTAATAGTCAACCCTTGGATATTTCGATTTTTCCTTAACTGGGTTAACAACACTTCCACTGATAAGATATATAATAATGGGGCAAGCGGACATCCCTGTCTCACTCCTTTGCTTATTTTTATATTGTTTGTGGTTTCTCCATTAATTACTAATTTTGCATTTTGTATAGAATATATTGTTTTAATTAGTCCTATAAATTTTTCACCAAATTTCATCCTAGATATTTGCTCAATCAAAAATTGCCAATTTAAATTGTCAAATGCCTTTTGGGCATCCAAAATATTAATGCCATCTGGTTATTAGATTTAGTTTCATAATACTCTAGGACATCCATTATTATTCTTATTTTTTTAATATATCTATTTGGGAGAAAACCATTCTGGTCTGGATGAATAATATCATTTAATATTTTTTTCAATCTATCTGCAATTATTACCACTAAAATTTTATAATCTACATTCAGGAGTGAGATAGGTCTGTAATTTCTAATTTGGTGAGGATCTGTTTGTTCTTTGGGAATGAGGGATATCAGAGTTTCCGTCCATGTTTGAGGTATTTTGGCACAATTCAGGGCCTCATCATATATTCCCACCAGCAGGTCGCCTAGCATATCTTGGAATTCTTTATAGAATTCCGCAGGTATTCCATCTGGTCCTGGGGTTTTATTGGTTTTCTATCTTCCAATTGCCTCTTTTACATCTTTTATGGTTATTTTATCATTTAGTATCTCTCGAGCAGTTTCTGATATTGTTAGGAATCTGTACACAAATTAGTTGGGTTGGCAATATATAAACCAACAATGTATGTTTGTAGCTTTAAGACAAAATCACTGTATTGATATATACTATATTCCGATTGGTTGATTATATTGCAAATTACCGTAAGAGGGAGCTAGAGATCATAGCTTGCTCTCTCTGACATTTCCATGTGCATATCGTTTCCATGTGCATATCGTTGTTACTCAAGGGTTATTCTGTACATATCATAACATTGGTTATGGGCCCAGAGAGATATTGAGAATCAGTGTGAATATACAGTTTCATATTCAGACAGCTGATTGTGGTGTATTGTTAAACTACCAATGGCACAAGAACAGTCAACCAGTATATCTCAGATAACCCGGTTGGATGGAACAAACTATGTTTCCTGGTCTATGAAGTGCAGCCTACTTCTCCATAAAGACAGATTATGGACTGTAGTTAATTGTCCACCAGATGTAACAACTTGGGACCCATTAAATGATGAAGATAAAAAGAAAATAGCTGAATTTAACCGGGATAATGAAAAGGCTCTTAGTATAATTGGACTGACACTGAGCGATCCGCAGCTAGTCCATATTTGTGGTGAAGAATCTGCTGCTAGATGTTGGGACATTTTGAAGAGGATTTATGTTCAAGATAGTGTGGGTGCACACATACATCTTACACGTAAATCTGTTTGAGCCCATCTTATAAAAGATGATGATATATATTAGCTCATTTGGAGTTTATGAAAAGGACTTTACAAGAGCTACAAGAAAAAGAGCTGATTTTCTCTGAGGTGCATCAAGTTTACATCATTCTTTCATCTTTAAATGAAACTTATGATGATTATGTGTCTTCACTGGAAGTTTTAAACAGAGATGAACTTACATTGAGTGGCATAACTGGAAGACTGTTAGTCAAGAAGAAGGCAAGATAGAAATCAACTGAGAGAAAACAACCACAGGAAGAAAAACTGTCTTCAACTGCCCATATTGTTAGAAATTTTTTCTTGTGGGGCTAAAGGTCATAGCCAGATACTGTAAAAATCTGAGGTGCATCAAGTTTACATCATTCTTTCATCTTTAAATGAAACTTATGATGATTATGTGTCTTCACTGGAAGTTTTAAACAGAGATGAACTTACATTGAGTGGCATAACTGGAAGACTGTTAGAAGAGTCAAGAAGAAGGCAAGATAGAAATCAACTGAGAAAAACAACCAGGAAGAAGAAAAAGCTGTCTTCAACTGCCCATATTGTTAGAAATGTTTTCTTGTGGGGCTAAAGGTCATATAGCCAGATACTGTAAAAAGATTAAGAAACAGAATGCTATTAATAAACTGTCTTCAACTGCCCATATTGTTAGGAAATGTTTTTCTTGTGGGGCTAAAGGTCATATAGCCAGATACTGTAAAAAGATTAAGAAACAGAATGCTATTAATATACAGAGAGTTTATAAAGATGTAAGTTTAGCCATATCAAGTACAACTACAACTGTAAACCATGATATATGGGTAGTTGACAGTGGAGCATTGCAGTGTATAACTAAAAGTAAAGAGAGGTTTGTTAACATGACAAAGAGTAAACAGCATGTATCATTAGCTAATGGATGGAAATTGAGAGCATCTGGAGAAGGTACTGCATATTGTTCATGTATTAATGAATGTTTACCGATGTTATATGTACCTAGAATGATATTTAACTTGCTATCTGTAAGAGCAATGGTAAAAGTAGGATTTGTTATAACCTTTCAGGGAGACAAATGTTTAATTGAAAAACAGGGTAAAAGCGTTACTGCAAGATTGGATAATGGTTTGTTTATTATACATGATAATCCATTAATTAATGCTAACTCAGTTTATGAAATAAAAAGCCTCATGATGAATGTATTCATCTGCTCCATAGACGTATGGGACATATAAATTTCAAAATGCTAAAGAAAATTGTTGAGTTATCTAATAGTATAGAATTAAAACCCTGTACAAAGTATTTAAATTGCAATGTTTGCAATCAAGAAAAAAAAGCAAGGTAACTCCTGCAAATACGGTAAATGGATTCAAAACCAGTGAACCAGTGATATTAAGTATAATTGATCATTTTTCCAGATATGGTTTCTGTTATTTAATGAAAATGAAGATAGAAACATACCAGCATTTTGTAAACTGGCTAAAATTTGCTGAAAGGAAAAAGAAACAGAAAGTTATTAGCTTAGTCACAGATAATGGTACTGAATTTACCAATAGAAAATTTGAAGCCATGTTACAGAAAGCTGGCATTGAACATAAGTGTTCTGTCCTTAAGACCACAACATGACCATATATTGAACGTAGAGCACAAACATTACAGGCTGTGGATAGGACTATGATTTCGGATTCTGGTTTATCAGAGAAACTTTGGGGTGAAGCAATAATGTGTGAAACCATGTTTTGAATAATGTAGTGAATTCAACGACTGGTGAATTACCCTTTACTCGTTGGAATGGAAAAAAAAAGCCAAGATCTCAGTTTACATACATTTGGAACCCCAGCATGGGTTCATATTTCCACTAAAGTAAGGTGAAAGGGGTCAACATAGAGCCGAGACATATATTTTGTAGGTTATGAAGCTAATCATAGATCATTTAGATTTTGGGAGCCAGGTACTACTAATGTATATTGTAGTGCAAGTGCTAAATTTTCTGGAGCAAGTTGGCTGAGAGAAAGCTTGAACAGGAATATAATAAGGTACAGGATAGTGTTGTGTTGTTGAGACTCCATTGTTTACCGATAATCCCCATGGATAGGGCGAGGAATCAAGCCCCTCCTGGATCCACAGCTCAGTTTGGAGATCGGTGGGGGCTGTGGCTGGGTGGCGGCCCAGGTTCGGGCTGAGCTCAGCCAGCTCGCCTACCTGCCGAGATGCCCTTCGAACGGTCACTCATGCCGTCACTTCCAGAATTGACTACTGTAATGCTCTCTACATGGGGCTGCCCTTGCTAACTACCCGGAGGTTACAACTGGTGCAGAATGCAGCCACGTGGGCTGTGATGGGGAGTATCCCGATATTCCCATGTTACACCTCCCTCGCCGTGCTTGCATTGGTTGCCGGTTGCCTCCCGGTCGCCTTCAAGGTGTTAGTAACAACTTATAAAGCCCTAAATGGCTTGGGTCCAGGGTACGGGAATGCCTCCTGCCAGCATCATGTGCCAATCACCCTGTTCGCCTCCCACAGGAGGGCCTCCTTGATACCGTCGGTTAGGCATTGCTGGCGGCGTTCCCAGGGCTAGGGGCCTCTCCATGGGAGCACCCTTTGGAACCAGCTCCCGTGGATCTCCGTTTGGTCCCTGATCTCCGCCTTCACGGGACCTGAAGACCTGGTTGTTTCAACAGGCCGCCTGGAATGACCCGGTGGGGGTTTTAACTGTTTTAGTTTTTAATGTTTTAATGTTTTATTGTTTATTTTGACTTGTTAGGTTTAATTTGTTTTTATGTAAATTTTGTGCTGTTTTAATGTTAGCTGCCCTGAGTCCTTAGGGAGAAGGGCGGCATACAAGTCGAATAAATTATTATTATTATTATTATTATTATTATTATTATTATTATTATTATTATTATTATTATTACAAAGGATCAGGTAGCTTGGCAGTAAGCTATGAAGAGGGAGTTAAAATCGTTAAAGGATTTAGAGGTGTATGAGGATGTAAAGTTACCACTAGGTGAACATGCAATAGGTTGCAAATGGGTGTATAAGGTAAAGACTGGTGTGGATGGGTTAGGGTGTCCTCATATATAACTCACGGTTACGTCAAGATTCATCTCAATGTCCAAATCTTTGCATAGCTGAATTCATAGTGTAAAAGGATAGTGCTCTTTTCATCCCATAGTAGTGGAGCCAAGGGGAGAGATGCCAGCAAGATGCTGGGGTCCGA
This sequence comes from Naja naja, assembly GCA_009733165.1. Lineage (NCBI taxonomy): Eukaryota > Metazoa > Chordata > Lepidosauria > Squamata > Elapidae > Naja > Naja naja. The sequence goes on along the minus strand of SOZL01000005.1, from coordinate 321,482 downwards.
GCAAGAGTGAAGAAACCTCCCCCAACCCACCAAGGGTCAATTCAGTGACCAATCAGGATTACAGATGTGACCACATGACATGGACTACATTTCCCAGGATGGCTTAACTACATTTACCATGAAGCATTCCCTTAAGGGGACAGCTCCCAATTCCTAACTAACTATCCCAATTCCCAATTAACTATAAAGTGTCTGGACAGCACACCGGCTGTTTGACGGCCATTTTAGCCATCCTTCTTCATGATGTGGCTTGAAGAGCAAAAGCCTCGGGGGTCTACAGGGGAGTTGCGTTCTTCCCTGAAACCTCACCAGGCACCTTTTCCTTGCTTCACCACTCCTCCAGAGTGGTTTTGGCTCCTTTCGGAGCCCACGAACATGCAGAAACCAGCACAGGGAGCGGAGAGCTCTACTCTCCCATTGCTGGAGTCGCCGCAATGTCACTTCCTCTCCGGTTTCATGTGTATTCTAAAGCAGGGGTCGCCAACCTTTTGGACCTCAGGGACCACCAAATTCATAATTTTAAATCCCAGGGACCACTAACTGGTTCTGTGGGTGTGGCCTAATTTGTGGGTGTGGCTTGGTGGTCATGTGACTGGCTGGGCATGGCTTCTATGTAAATATTATAAATATTTATATAAATATTGAATTTTTTTTATAAAAATAGAGCAACTTTTACCCAAAATCAGGCAAAGCAGGCAGGCAGATTGAATTGCTCACAGAATCACAGATTCATTCAGAGATCTATCTGCCATCAGCTAGCTCAGTTTGTCACATAAAATTTGCTTGCAAGCAAACTCATAACATTTGCTAGCAAGCAAACTCACAAAATTAACTCACAACACACCATGTATGTAAATATTGAATATTTTATAAAAAATAAGAGCAACTTTTACCCAAAATCAGGCAAAGCAGGCAGGCAGATTGAATTGCAGTAAAAAAACAGTTTTTGGAGTATAGGAGCTGAGAGGGCGAGGCCAGCTGGGAGGGGCGGTGGGAGAATGAGGCAAGAATTGTCACGCATGCATGAAAAATGTCACGCGACAAGCAGTAAAAACCCAGTTTTTGGAGCAGCAGCAAAGAGGGCCATTTACTGGTTCTTAGAACTATCAGCGACATTAGCAACTGGTTCTATAGAACCGGTGTGAACCAGTAGAATCCCACCCCTGGCCGCAGCCCACCGGTTGGCGACCGCTGGTTTAAAGAACTCCCCAGGAGGCAACTGAACTTGTTTTTTTCTTTGAAGACACTTCTATTCTTCTTATTGGATCCTTTCCTTTTCCTTTTCCTTTCCCCTTCTTTTCCTTTCTCCTTTTCTCTTCCCATCTTAGAGTCTTCCGTACTTTCCTTTTCCTTGCCTTTTCCTTTACTGCCTTTCTTCTGAGTCCAGTTGCTCATTTCAATTTATGGCCCCAAAGCCAAAATCTCACATCAAAGCTGGAAGAGGCTCACCTGGGCCAAATCCCTTCAAAAGTCTTCAGGGAAGGAGAGCTGTGAGTTCAGTCTGGCCCAGTTTCACCACAAGGCCTAGCTGCTTCTCCCTAAGTTACCATAAATTGCAGATTGTCTCTATAATATATATCCAATATAGCGAGTCTATGAACAAACACCTCGGGGGCGGGGAGTGAGAGTCAAAGAGAAAGAATAAATTTGTGTCTGTGTGTGCATGAAATACTTTGCACCGGGGTGTACAACAAAAAGGGAAAATTGTATCATGTGTGATTGTTGCTCATCACGTAGATACGAGACTTGAGAAAGAGAAGCCGGAAAACAGATTCTTGGGCTGGGAGATCCTCAGAAGCTGACTGCCAGCCAGGGTTGTTCTTGGGGCTGGCAGTCTAAGCTTCTAGGGGATGACTTGTCCCAGCAGTAAAGAAGCAACTAGACTTTCTTTTTTTTTTCTTTGAAGACATTTCATTTCTCATCCAAGTAGCTTCTTCAGCTCTACCCACCATCCAGTCAGAGCTGAAGAAGCTTCTTCAAGCAAGAAACGTCGAGTTGCTTCCTGAAAAGCACCTTTGGGACAACCATGACCTGGATGACTGAGAATTTCCATAGACTTTTAGCCATGCACTTTTGGATGAACATCCTTTGAATGGTGTGGGAGTATGAATGGATTTCCAGAAAAAAATTGCAGACTACAGGAACCATTTGCACTACTCGGGTGAACCCAAGGACACAGACAAACCTCCAAGTGGCTTCAATGACTCTCTAAAAAAGGATGCAAATGACCAGCTGTCTGCAAGGAGTATAAATCCTTCCATTCCACACCATCCAGCAGAGCTGAAGAAGCTTCTTGGATGAGAAGCGAAACGTCTTCAAAGAAAAAAAAACAAGAAAAAGTCCAATTGCTTCCTGAAAAAAACAAGCACCTTTGGGACAACCATGACCTGGATGACTGAGAATCTCCACTGAATTCTAACAAAACTGTTTGTGGTTCAGTGTTGGGTTCAAAGTAATTTTTTTTTTAATTACATTTATATGCCGCCCTTCTCCGAAGACTCAGGGTGGCTTACAATTTTTTGGGATACAACCCAGTGTGCTCAGCAATAGCCTTCATTCCATTGTATATGCCTGCTTATTACTAAGCGGCATTTTACAAAGTCAGCTTATTGCCCCCAACAATCTTGGGTCCTCACGTCCTCACAAATTGTCCTCACAATTTGTCTGTGGCTGTTTTATAGAGCTGCAAGTATGAGTTAATGACCACCGTAAGTCGAACCCAGAGCACACGTGTAACACTGAAGTTTTGGTTGATTGGAGAAGGAGAGATGGTTGACGAGGATTGACGGAACTGCTTATTTGAACTTTTGTGTTTTTAGGTGGGCCACTGCATGATTTGGGGGTTTTCCTGGAACCCACAGCTGCTGCTAGATGGGGGAAGCAGAGAACATGAGGTCAAGGGTGTGTGTGTGTGTCTACAAACTGCAATCTCCCCGAAAGATTTCATAGCTGTTAACTCATGTCCTTTCTGTCACTCATGTCAAACTCCTGCAATGAAGGTAGAGCTGCCTTGGAAGACTAATGCAGCAGCTTTTAACTGGTCCAGAAAATGGCTGGCTGGCTGGATGTTGGTAGATACATTTCACATGTTACAGGTGTCCTTGACTTACAACCACAATAGAGCCCAACATTTCTGTTGAGTTGTGGTTACCTTTCTTGCCAGTTGTTAAGTGAATCACTGCAGTTGTTTAGTAACACGGTTGTTAAGTGAATCTGGCTTCCCCATTGACTTTGCTCGACTCCTGGGACACTGCAACCATCACACGTGCGTGTCAGTCACAAAGCCTCTGAATTTTGACATGACCAAGAGGCTGCCAACAGTCATGTGAAAAATGGTCACACGTCACTTTTCTCAGTGATGTTGTAAAACTTCAAATGGTCACTTAAAAAAAATGGTTGTAAATCGAGGACTTTACCTATACAGGGTTTTTTGGGGTTCTGTGCTGGCTCCCCATTACCAGTGCAATTCAAGGTGCTTCTTTTGAGTCTTAACCCCATACATGGCCCAACATCTGCCTATTTACAGGGACCCCTTCCCTGCCCAATTTCAGCCCACCCAATTCAGATGTCCCAGGATAACTTTCATAAGGTGTAAACAGGTAGAAACCTGTAGTTGTCTCTTTTCTGTGGGTACCCTTGGAAATAGATTCTCCTCGGCCCCGCCATAGATCTGTCCTATCAACTTTCCTTACAGGCTCATTTGCTGGTGGTTAAACCAACATTACCCCAAATGTGCCCAACACTGGAGTCAGGCGATCGGTGGGATCATCTTTCCCTAAGGACATCTACCCATCCTACCAAGGTCAAACTAGGGTGGGCATGCTGAGCCCTTTCCCCAAAATATTGTCATCTGATGGCAGCTAGGAAGCTTGCCTCTTCAGTGGCAGCCCCTGCCCTATGGAAGACCTCGCCCCCTCCCCCCAAAATTTGGCAGGCCTCCACCTTCCTGAATTTCCGTAAAGCTGTTGTGGCCTACCAGCGGCTGACAAAGCTGGCAGCAGAGTCAGACAGTAGCGAGGAGGTTGGGGAGGAACCTGGGCCAGTCTTGGAGGCTGAGGAAGGCTCGGACGAAGGCCCTGCATCAGAGGCAGAGATGGGGCCAGGGCAGGCTGGCAGTCATCAGCTGACTTCAGACTCAGACAGCAGTGAGGTGGGGGAGTTTTTGGAACTGGTTCCCAGCCTTCGCATGTGCAGGGCTACCAGAAGACAATTGAGAAAGCAGGGTTGACTCAGGAGTAAGGCCACACCTTGGAGATGATTGGCCCCTCCCATAGGACATAAAAGAAGAGCAAACGGACGCCTAGTCGGTTCAAGGGTTGAAAAGTTGTTTTGACTCTGTCAAGTTTGGCCTTGCCCTGCGTTTGGCAGTTCTCTGGCAGCATTCCATGTGCGATAAGGTGGGTGTTTCTAAACATTGCCCCTGAAAGACTGTTTGTGAACCCTTGCAGGCTGTGAATGAATGTTAATTCACAGCCGTGGAAATAAAAGGTTTTGCCGGGACCAAGATTGTGTTTTATGCTTTCTAAGGAAGCCTAGCTAAGAACAAAAGCTTTGAAGACGTAGCTTGGCATAACATGAGGTTATCATCAGACGTCTGACTTAGCAGCAAGGTTTTATTATAATATAGAATAAAAATGTTCAATGTGGTTAGTTTTTTTTATAGTTTTAATATGGCTTTTATTCTGCTTCAGGTTTCGATTTGGAGCCCCTCCCCACCCACCCCAGAGTTAGTTATAAGATGGGCAGCTGCATATTTAATAAATAAACAAAAAAACATTCGCCAAAACACTACTGGGTACAATTTCTTACCCCCGCCTCAGCCCAAATGCCGTTTGCACCAACGCACATCAAGCCAGTCGTCTAAAAACAATACATCTTTTTTTATTGTTAAGTCAATAAAGAGGTATCAAAATTAAAAGGAAAAAAATTACAAGGGATGGAAATGAACTAGAGGAGCAGATTTATTTATTATTTATTTATTCGCCTCTACTCCCTAAGGACTCAGGGCGCTAACATTAAAACAAGAAGTTTACAATAAAAAGAATTAAACAAATAAACAAGTCAATACGTCCTGTTGAAACAACCAAGTCTTCAGGTCCCGGCGAAGGAGCGGAGGTCAGGGGCCAAACGAGATCCACGGGAGCTGATTCCAGGGCAGCGCCTCCCACAGAGAAGGCCTAGCCCTGGGAACCGCCAGCCGACAATGTCTGACCGACGGTATCCCCAAGGAGGCCCCTCCTATGAGAGCCTAACAGGGCGATCGAAAATGATGCTGGCAGGAGGCTGCCCGCAAGTACCCTGGACCCAAGCCATTTAGGGCTTTATAAGTTGTTACTAACACCTTGAAGGCGACCCGGGAGGCAACCGGCAACCAATGCAAGCTGCGCAGGAGGGGTGTAACATGGGATACCCCCATCACAGCCCGCATGGTCGCATTCTGCACCAGCTGTAGCCTCCGGATCATCTGCAAGGGGAGCCCCATGTAAAGAACATTGCAGTAGTCGATTCTAGAGGTGACGAGTGCATGAGTAACTGTTCGAAGGGCATCTTGGTCCAAATAAGGGCGAAGCTGGCGAACCAGGACCTGGGCAAAAGCCCCCCTGGCCACAGCTCCCACATGCTCCTCCAAACCGAGCTGTGAATCCAGGAGGACACCCAGGTTCCTCGCCTATCCACGGGGCAACACCTCTCCCCCATGACCAAAGATGGCATCCAGTAAGGACCGAGATGCCGGTAAGAACAGCCACTCAGTCTTGGTGGGGTTGAGCTGGAGCCTGTTACTACCCATCCAGACCCTGCATCACTTCCAGGCACCGGGACATCATGGAGAGAGCATCACTGATCTGGTCTGGGGTGGAGATATACAACTGGGTATCATCAGCATACTGATGATACCTCACCCCAAAACCTCGGATGAAGGGAAGGAGATGGAACGAAGACAAAGACGATGAAAGGCAGATGCCAACAGAAGACATGAATATTGTAAAACACACAGAGCTGCCAGAAGGGGAGGAGGACACTGAGGAAGCAGCCAGCAAATGTGGGGGAGAAGAGACGGGTGGGTGCGAGAGGCTCAATCAGAAGAACACTGTGTGGGCCAAGGAGCAGAGAAGGGAGAGAGGTAAGTTAGGTTCTTAGGAGTCATCTTCGCCATTGGCACTGTCTCTGTCGTCTTCCCCTTCTTCTGGTTCCTTATCGTCACCCTTGATGGACTCCAACTGGTAGAGAGAAGGGGACAGGCAGAAGAGCTGAGTTAGCAAACGGGGAGAGCCATCATCCTCACTCGAGGCTCTCTGCCTTCTCCAGCTTCGTACCTGGTCGTCTCCCCGGTCTTCATTGTCGTCGTCATCCAGCAGGTCCCCTTCCTCGGCCGAGTCATCTGCCCCAGCCTCAGACTCCATCTTCACATTGCTCTCTTCTTTCTTGGTTGAGCTGCTGCTTTGCTCTTCTTCTGACTTGTCGTTCTTCAGTTCTGGGAAGGGAGGAGAGGCAGGCAGAGTTAATCAGGTTTGGGGTTCACTATCATTTGGGCCTCCTGCCTATTGCCTAGCAGTGAAAACTCTGAAGGGGGGGCTTAACCATTATGAAAGATGATCCAACCTTTTTTCCCTCCTCAACCATCCTACAAAACGGGCCAATAGTTAGCAATACTTTTGGGGAAATAGCAGCTTCTGCAGTTCATATCCTGCTTGAAAGGCTGCTGTAGAAAGCTTTTCCTCCATGCATGGAAGATGCTAGTGCTGCAAGTGGTGGGCTGGCCTAGAGGGGGAGCTTTCGCCTCACAATCAGGAGGCTGTGAGTTCAATCCTAGGGAGAGGCAGATATTTCTCTCTCTGAACACAATGGGAATATATCTGCTGGAAAAAACCTCCGCAATGGTGACAGGAAGGGCATCTGGGCCAGTAAACACTCAGCTTTATTCAGTTGCCTAGACTCCCTCCCCCCCCCGGCAAGGGATTATGGGGTCATTAAAAGAGGATGGTGGAAGAGTCTAGTGAGGCATGTGTTCCTACAGTGGGGTAAAAATATCATGGGGGACTGGAACAGGTTTAGCAGGAAGGACTCTAAGGGTTACAGCATAAAAAGCCACACTGTGAATAGAGAAGCCCACTCTCTACCTACAAGATGTCCCATCTGTCTGCTGGCCCAGAAAAATGGTCATTACTGACATAAGCTTGTCCACATTCAAAGATGAATCTTGTGGCCCTCAATTTCTTTCTCTCTCTCCCCTGAAGACTGAACTCTAGACAAATGTTTCAAGCCAGGCATGCATCCAGGCAGTTTATCCCTTCCCCCTCTCCCCTCCCACTATTTACTTTGATCCTTCTCTATCTTCTCAAGGCTTTCCAGCAGAGAATCCACTTTCTGCTTAATCTGGGTCAGTTCCTTCTTAATGGCCTGCAAGTCATCTCCTTTCACTGAAACACAGAAGGGAAGCTCAATTAACTGGAAGTTTCAGCACAGGAGTTTATTAAATAAGCATAAAATACTCAAGAAAACACATAAAAAAGGGAGATTAAAAAAAAAATTCCACCTCCTCTCTTCTAAAAGCCCTCCTCCCCTTCCTCATCAAAGAGGCATTGCAGAATGTTTCAGCACTTGTGGCAGCCAGGTTGAAGTAGGGAGGATGGCAGACTTTGGAATAACCCAATTTAAATAATACACAATATCTCTCCCCCACCCACTCCTCCATTTGCTATAGACCCTGCTCAACGTTCCAACACCTACATTTCCCAGATTTGGAAGATGATCCCCGCTGCCCGCTCTTCGAGTTGAATCCACTCTTCCCTCTGCGAGAGGTATTGCCAGAAACCCGCTGGCGTTTGGAAGGTACCACAGCCCTGGCAATGGGGGGCGGAGGGGGCACTCGTGCTTGGTAGCTGTACATCCTAGGAGAACCCAAAAAGGAGGGGAAAAAATATATCTTAGCTTCAAAACTGCTTTGTGAATCCCCCGCCGGCATCACACTGCAAATCTCTTCTGAGGTTTCTCAAAATACCTTCTTTTAATTAGATAAGCTAATTGAGGGCATTATGTACTCCTTTCAAAACAGCTCAGCTCTTTCTGTAACACCCACACCTCAGAAATATATCTCTTGGCTAAAGAAGATGGTCCAGAACTATTTTTGAATCAGAATAGAACTGGAAGGTCTTCCTTGGAGGTCTTCCAGACTAACTCCTTACTAAGTAGGAGACCCTATACCTTTTCAGACAGGTGGCTGCCCAGTCTTTTCTTTAAAAAACCTCCAATGATGGAGCTCTTATACCTTAAACTCTTCTCTTATACCTCTTCCCTCTCTCCCAAAACAATTGATTAAAATCTTTTCTTAAATCTTGTTAATACAATCAACGGCTACCCATTTTCTTCCTAACTTTGGAAGACAAGGGATCTCAAGAGATTAATTCCCATTAAATTAAAAATTTGGGAGTTAAGGGGCATGCATGGATATCCTCTACAAAGTCACAGAAGGACTTTTTCTTAAAGAGAGGATGAGAGCATTAAGTTTACATTCCATGAATTAAATGGAATGAATATGCTCAGCTTCCAACAATTCCCTCCCCCACTATTGTTTTATAAATTCGAATCCAATTCACTGGATCTGGAGTTTGAGCCCAAGGTTTTGGGAGCCTGCACGCTTAGTTCTGTACTTCTGTTCTACAGCAATTTTACTGGGATGTGTGTGTGTATGCAATGCTCCAGTAAACTTCTCTGTCTCAAACCCATCACACCCCAGATAATGGTTTATAACATTATGAAATGGAAGTGTGCCAATTGAGACCATCTATTGACTCAGAATTATCTAGCCTAACAGATCTCTCTAGATCAGGGGTGTCAAACTCGATTTCACTGAGAGCCACATCAGGGTTGTGTTTGACCTTGGGCCTGGGGGGGGATGTCCAGCTCGACGTCACTTGTGTCGGGAGCACCTGTGTTGGCCCAAGCGCTGTGCCAGCAAAAACGGAGGTTGGGAGGACCGCGTGTGGTCCTCCCGAGCTCCATTTTTTGCTGGCAGAAAGTTGCAGGAGGCCATCACAGCAAAAAATGAAGTTCGGGGGGCCGCATGCAGCCCTCCCAAGCTCTGTTTTCATTGGCAGAGGCACTGCAGGCCGGTCCTTCGGTGTTTCCAGGGTGGATCTAAGCACCCTGTGGGCTGGATCCAGCCCACGTGCCTTGTGTTTGACACCCCTGTTCTATATGTTCAAGCCTATCTGAAGATGTCAGCATTACCCTCATGCAGAGAATGAATCTCACCACTAATTTATAACCTGCCTCAGAGCTGGGGTTCTTTCTCAGCCTCTTTCCTTTGGCTGAATCTGCAGGCATCTTACTACGGGAACCCTCCTGGAGCATTCCATGAACCAAGTACCCATCCCTTTGATGAAGCACTGCCTCCATCTTCTTCCTCCCCGCTCTCTGCAGCTTTGGCAGTGGCTACAACACTGCCAAACCTCTGGCACTTGCTCAATGGGCAAACATTACACTTCTGAGAATGAGCTATACAGTACAAACCATCACTAGAAATAGAGAGGTCATTATGCTGCCCTTTAGTAGGACTGTTGAAAACAGAGTATGATTGCCAGCCAGAAGCGCAATACTTTTTTGGCAAAGAACTGCCATCTAGCCTTTGAGTTGTGTCCTAAAGGCAAAAGCTATTTTGTGGAGCTAAGCTAACCTAAAATCTAAGTTTTAATTAAAATTGAATACAATATTTCTATTATGCATTTGATAAATCTCTCTCTCACACACACACATAATTTATAGCCTGTGCAATTGGGCAACAACTTTGGGAGTTTTCTGGGGGCCACACTGAAGGCTATGGGGAGGGGGTGACTGGAGCTCTAAGATTTTTTGTTTTCTAGGGCTATGATCTCAGTTCAGAGCTGTGTTTTCCTACCAGAATTAAAAACACAAAAACCGAGCAGCGCAACTTGACACCACAAACCTGTCGTAATAGTCACGCTGGAAGTCATAATCAAGGTCAAATGAAGACCTGAAAGACAAAGCGTTGGAACAACACGGTCAGGTTTCAGGGAGGCTGGGAACCCCAGCCTCCCCCTTCTAAAGGGCTGGGGATCACAAGACAATACTTTAAACTATCAGCACGAAGAATCTGCTCACAGCCCAATTTAGCAAGAAGTGAAACAGTTTAGTTACAATGCAAAAGTGAAAGGAAGCAGGGTCCCATCCAATTCCCCCTCCCCACATTACCACCCCCACTTTTTTAAAAAGCTACTTGGCACTGTGACCCCCCCAGTTTCATCCACCCCAAATACATCAAAGCCATGCTGAGTCAGATGGATTGCTCCAAGTGCTTGTGTGCACACACACACACCCATCCACAAACACAATCAGATACTGCATCTTGCGCCCAAGCTGGACAGCAAGGCAGACAGAGGCATTGCTCATTCCAGAGCCCATTTCAAAATTAAATTAGGAAATTAAAAAAAAAAGAGAAAGCGAGAGAAGTTAAAAATAATGTAAATGTAAGGGTCCCACCTGACTAGAGGGGACGGAGAAGGTGGTGGCTACTGAGCTACATCTCTGTGGATCTCTTCACCCCAGCTTTACCTCGGTTCAACTGCCCAAGAGCCAGATTAATATCTGAACGAGACACAGAAGCTCAAGTTTGAAACCTAGGACCTCCACAGGCTCTTCGGAGAAATTGCAATTCTGCCACCATATGGGTAATAATGTGTCTTTTCTCGCCCAAGGAGAATGGGCGTTGTCTTACCTGAACACCTGTTCTCCTTGTAGGCTAGACAGGTCAGGAGTGGGAGTTGCTCTTGTCCTAGCTGCTTGGACTGAGTCTGTCTAAAAGGCGTATTAGCCTAGTGTCAGCTTTGGAAGCCATATTCCACGCTGTCACATAGCCTGAGAAGTTGGGAGGGTGGTGATTTCAATTGAGTAGTTCTAAGTAGACAAAATAAAATTCTTTTCTTAGTTCAAGGTTATTAAGTGTGGTGCAGCAGAGAAAAAGGATCTTACACTGAGACAGATTGTGATTGGCCCATGTGATGTGATGATGGGAGAAAAGGGGATGGATTGTAGTTTGGGACATTGTGGGAAGTCCAGGAAACTTTAGTTTCAAGATTTCACAGATGTGCCAGGTGCTATTCTGATAAAGCTACTTTTGAGATTATGCTTGTCTCGGAGTTACAGATTGGAATGGAGGTTTGCTGGAACGCTGACATTATCTCGAAACTCTAATGAACTCCAGCACCCCATAGGGGGAGCTATCAGGGATGCTGAACCCCAGGACTGATTCCAGAAATGGAGCAGTGCAAACCCTCAGCTCAGATGGAAGAAGAGACTGAAGGGGCTTTTGGGCTGGACACAGAAAGACTGATTGAGGCCCCCAGCCCCCCTTCTGAAGAAGTGATGCAGGCATTAGAAGCTGCAGAGGAGAGACGGAATCTTGGAGCCAGGCCAAGATAGTGAATCATTGAGGAGCTGCCAAATGGAACGGCTTTGTTCCTCAAGCCCTCTACAGATTGCTCGACAGACAGAATGGAGATGTGGGAGGCATTGGGATCAGAAACCTTCCAAGATTGCGATCAGTGGCTTCCTTCCAGAAGCCAGTCATTGGCAGGAATCCTAGAACAGCTCCAGCAGCTGAAGGTGGAAAGTTATGTCTCACAGCCCACATTTACCTTCCCCACTTTGAAAAGGGGAGGAGAATTCAGGTAATGAAGGAAGGATTTTGATGGTGGAAATGATGGACAATAATGTTGAAACATTGTTAATTGCAATTTATGCTCCAAATGATAATCAAGAATAATTCTATAGGAAATTACATATGAAAATAACTGAATTGGACTATGTGAATATTTGCATGATGGGAGATTTAAATGGAATAATTAATGAACAAATGGACTATAAAACACAGAAATCAACAAGGAAAATTAGACACTGCCAAAATCCTTCTTTCAGATGATAGAAGAATTAAATTTAAAAGATGCATGGAGAGAGAGAAATGTGGAGAATAAGCAATATACTTTTTATTCAAATAGACATACATCTTGGTCTAGAATTGATATGATTTGGATGTCAGCTGAACTAATTTTGAACATACAAGAAATTGAAATAGAAGCAAGTACTTGGGCTGACCACAATCCAATAATAGTTACATGGAAAGGACAAAAGAAGAGATCTAGATGGACTTTGAATAATATGATTCTAAAAGAAAAAGAGTTTAAGCAGAAAATTGAGAAAGAATTGACTTTCTTTTTCAAAGAAAACAAAAAAGAGGACACATCTTTACAGAATCTCTGGGACACGATGAAAGCCTACACAAGAGGTTTGATAATAGATTATACAAGGAAAAGAAATACAATACAGAAAAAGACCTTCAAGACATTGGAAGGTGACTATAAGAAACTGGAAAAAGAATTACAGAAATCCCCGCAAAAAAAAGACATTAAAATTAAAATGGACATAACTAAACATAAAATGGGACTAATGGAAAAAGAGGAACTAGCACAAAAAATTAAAAATGCCAGACAGAATTATTTTGAAGATGCAAACAAACCGGGCAGATGGTTAGCCTATAAATTGAGAAGGGAGAAAGAATCAAGAAGGATAAGCCAATTAATACATGAAGAAGGACATATCTGCTATGGCAACGAGGAGAAGAAAAAAATTATACAAGACTATTATGGAAAATTGTACTTTCAAGAGGGTATTCAAGAAGAAAAAGTTAAGCAATATTTACAAAAAGCGAAACTACCTCAGATACCTAAAGATATTGAAATAATGTTAGAGGGGAATACAACAATGATGGAATTAACAGAAGCTTTAAAAAAAAATGTTGGAAAAGCACCAGGTCCAGATGGATTGCCAGTGGAATTCTACAAGACTTTCCAGGAAACACTGAATCTTCAATTACTAGAAGTTATGAATGAAGTTATGTTTAAGAAGAGAATACCGCAAACATGGACAGAACCATATATCACACTTATACCGAAGGAGGACACAGACCCACAGCAAGTTAAAAACTATAGACCCATATCTTTACTAAACTCAGACTATAAGATTTTTGCTTCAATTCTGGCAGAAATATTAAAAAGATACTTAAATAGCTTTATTCATGTAGATCAAAATGGATTTCTGCCAAAGAGACAAATCAAAGACAACATGAGAATAATCCTGGATACTTTGGGGTATTATGAGGCGCATCCTGAAAAGCAAATGGCCCTGATGTTTTTAGATGCACAAAAAGCCTTTGACAATGTGAGTTGGCGATTTATGCTACTGCAATTGGTGCAAATGGGCTTTGGTAAAAAATTTATTCAAGCCATTGAACCAATATATCATAGACAGACTGCGAAGGTTATGATAAATGGAGAACTAACAGAATCGATAGACATAACAAAGGGGACTAGACAAGGTTGTCCACTGTCACCTCTGCTGTTTGTTTTAACGTTAGAAGTGCTGAACAGGAATATTAGAGAACAGAAAGAAATAAAAGGAATGAAAATTAAAAAGGAAGAGGATAAGTTACAAGCTTTTGCAGATGACCTAGTATTTATATTAGAAGATACATTGGAAACAGCACCCAAATTAATAGAAAAGATAGAAGAATATGGAAAAGTAGCAGGTTTGAAAATAAATAAAGATAAGACAAAGATATTAACAAAGAATATGTTAGCAAGACGAAAGAAAGAATTGGAAGAACTTTTAGAAATACAGGTCACAAACAAGGTTAAATATTTAGGGATACATATCACATCAAGATGTAGCACATTGAAGGAGGATAATTACGTTAAGCTCAAACGGCAGATTGCGACAGATCTGACAAAATGGGAAAACTTACAATTATCATTGATTGGGAGAATATCTACAATTAAGATGAATGTATTGCCTAGAATCTTATTTCTATTCCAGACGATTCCAATTCAATTAAAGAAAGAGTTCTTAAAAAAAATTGTGTTGAAATATATCTGGCAGGGCAAAAAAGCGAGAATAAAACTTAAACTGCTGCAAGATGCAAGATTAAGAGGTGAGTTTGCTTTGCCCAATTGGGAATTATATTACCAGGCGGCAAATTTGATGTGGACAAAGGACTGGATAACATTAAGGAATAGTAGATTATTGACTTTAGAAGGACATGACCTGCTTTTGGGCTGACATACCTTCCTCTGGTATAAGGAAACGAAAACACAGCGGTATTTCAGAAAACATTACATTCGAGAGGCATTGTTTTTAAAATGGGAGAAGATAAAAAGACAATATTATTTAAAAGTTCCACTGTGGATATCTACTATTGAAGCTTTTTCTTATCCAATAATATATAAAAAGGAACAGTTAGATATGCTGATATTGAATGAAAAGGGTGAACTTAAATCTATGCAAGCGTTGGAAGAACAAGGTGTAAAGATGAATTGGTTTTCATATTTGCAAATACAATCTAGATTTGATAAAGATTTTAAAACAGAAGGTATTTATGATAATTTTGATGGGTACTGACGAAAAGGTAATTAAAAAACTTTATGGACATTTATTAGAATTTAAATTGGAGGAGGAGCAAGTTAAAGAAACGATGATTGCTTGGGGGAAAAATTTTGGATATGGAATTGATTTAGAGAAATGGCAAAAATTGTGGTCTCAAAATTATAAAATGACAATGTCAACTGCTTATAAAGAAAATTTGTATAAGATGTTTTACAGGTGGCATTTACCCCCGACGAGAATCGAGAGAATGTTTAAGGATAAATCGGATAAATGTTGGAAATGTCATCAGATTCCCGGTTCATATTACCATATGTGGTGGACATGTTCGCATGCAAAAGGATATTAGACTAAAATGCACATATGGCTGGAAAAAATGATAAAACAGCATATAGACTTTAAACCAGAGATATTTTTATTGGGAATCATACCAGAAATATACAATAAAGAATTGAAATACTTGATTGTAAATGTTTTAACAACGGCTAGAATTGTATTTGCCAAAAATTGGAAGAATGATAAAATACCTATGCAGGAGGAAGTGATTAGGAAAATTATGGACTGTGCTGAAATGAGTAAATTGACATTTGAAATTAGAGAACAAGAAGATAAACAATTTTATCTGATATGGGATTTGTTTTATCAATGGTTGGATAAAAAGACATGGTAACGTAATAAATTAGGTAATTTTGTAACAGATATTTAATAGATTGATATTAATTATAATATAAACATATATAACCATTGGGCGAAAGTGTAATCTTATAAATGAAAGTTAGGATATCTGGTATTAAATGATGAAATAAATAGATTAGTCATGAATGATTAATAACTGATAAATATATAAGCATATGACTGATAACATGAGAATTTATATAAATTGTGAGTGATGACTATGAAAGGATAGCACAAATGATGACACACTGTACAAAATGGAAGAGGGTTTTATGTTTTTTATGTATTTGTTTGTTTATGTTCGTCTTAAAAAATAAAAAAATTTGGAAAAAAAAAGGGGGGAGGTGAATTCACGGTGGCATCGGGTGGAGATGGCCAGCGAAGCAGCCCAGCCTGGCAGGCTGAAGCTTCAAGGGAGAGACGGCAGATGCAGCCTACATTGGGTATGTTACAAACCCCAAGCCCTCCCCCTCCTCATCCAGAAAGGAGATTACCCCCTGCAGAGAGTATTCCTCCAGGGTGGGGATTTTATCCTGGTCAAGGGTGAGTTCAATGCCAGTGGATGCCAGCACCCGCTATACCACCTGGTCAGGGAACACCCTGGCCCCAAAGAGAATCAGCCATCCCTTCTCAGCTCAAGGATCTGCATAGGCAGCAGAGGCCAGCCACCCCCCTCTTCCCATCGCAGGGAAGGAGGCAACAACTGGCCTTTCCATGGCAGGGCCCTAATCAGGCCCCCCTCCGCCCTACCCTGTAGAGGCCCTTCTTCCAGAGAGCCCCAACTCAGCCAGGCCTCAAAAGACCCCTTCAAAGTTTATACGTTCCTCTTCAGGCTCCATTCCTTCCAGCTCAACCCGCAGTTGCTATCCCACCCTTAGACCAGACCAGATGGTTTTCAAGGCCACTTTTGACGGGCTGACGTGAACATTTTGCTTATTTCCTCACTCGAATCTGGTCCCACATAGATCAGTTTGGAGCCCAATATGCAACAAATTGCGATCTGGTCACTGCAATAACAAATGGGATGAATGAGGGGGATGCTTCTGATTGGGTGGCTCAATTGCACTATGAACAAGCCCCAGAACTACAGGATGTCAATGCTTTCATTGATCTACTGAGGCTTCGATATGAAAATCCTGACAGAGTGGGAGAAAATGAGGACAAATGAATGGAAATGAAACAAGGCAAGCAACCCTTACAGGACTTTGTATGGGACTTTAGAAGGGTTGCAAGCCACCTCATGAACTGGCCTGAAAGAATTCTGTTGCACTATTTCAAGAATGCTATTGACCCCGAAGTAAAAAAGGCCTGTAACATTAGAAAAACGCCCAACACTCTTCAGGATTGGTACGCAATGCCCCTCAAGCTAGACTGGGATATCAATCCACAGAAAAAAACCCTACCTGAAGGGCCTGCTAGGAGAGCTGTGGCCAGGCGACCTCTGACCAGACCTGCTGAAACTGCTTCTACCTGACCCACAAGAATAAGTGTTATCATTGTGGCCAGGATGGCCATAGAGCAGCCGACTGTTTGGCTCCTGCACCAGTCCCACAAGCTCCACAACGAAGACCTGATAAAGCTGCCAGAGCCTGAAAAATTCAACGGAAGCCTCCAGACACTAGCCGGTTTGCTGGACACACCGTAGAAGGTCCCCTCCACACAGAAGGGAGCAATGAACTTCCAACCCAAGAAATTCTCCCCAGAGAAGCCGATGAAGACAACCCTATAGTGAGTGCTGCCATCACACCTTTTACAGTCAAAGTGAAGTTAGTGGTGCCTGACACGGGGGAGGAAGGGGAGATAGAAGCCATAATAGATACTGGTTGTTCCAGATGCCTGATTGGCCTCCCCATCATTGAACAATTAGGAATAAAAACAAAAAACCTGAAATGGCCAATCAGGTTTGAGCAAGTAGATGGGACTTTAATTGGGGGAATCCCAGCCACCAAAGTGACAGAGTTAATCGAACTACAGATGGGCAATCACTCTGAACTCATATGTTTTATAGTGGCTCCAAAGATGTCAGAATCTGTAATACTGGGACTTGCTTGGCTAGATAAATGGGCCCCGACCATCAAGTGGGAGGATGGATACCAAAAAATTATAATTGGGGCTGGGCCATTACCCCCCCTTCCTCCCACAAAGAAACTACCATCCAACAGAGATCCCCAACCTGAAGCAGCAGCCACCACCTCAGATTCTCCTCCAGGTGCCCCCCAAGTCCCCAAACAATATAAAGACTTGGCTGAGGTGTTCAGCGAAGAGGAATACAATGTTTTACCTCCCCATCGAGCCACTGATTGTGCCATAGAGTTAGAATCTGGGGCAAAACTGCCAAAACCAAAGATGTACTCCATGACACCAGCTGAAATGACTGAATTGAGAAAATACATCGATAACAATTTGGACAGAGGGTTCATTGAACCTGCCAAATCTAGATTGGCTGCTCCAGTGCTGTTCAAAGAAAAGAAAGATGGCGGGTTGAGATTATGTGTTGATTTTAGAGGCATGAACGCCATGTGCGTAAAAAACATGTACCCCCTCCCCTTCATGAAAGACTTAATAAACCACCTGTCAAAAGGCAAGGTCTTCACCAAACTATATCTGAGAGAGGCTTACTACCGAGTCCACATAAAGGAGGGAGACAAATGGAAAACTGCCTTCAACTGCCCTTTGGGTAGTTTCCAAATTCTGAGTCATGCCTTTCGGACTCCAAAGGGCCACCACAGTATTTATACAACTCATCAACGAAGTGTTACATCCACACCTTTACCAAGGGGTCCTTGTCTACCTGACATTCTTATATTCAGCGAAACCATCGAAGAACATGTCAAATTGTTCAGACAAGTGCTGAAAAAACTTTTAGATGCCAAGTTGTATGTAAAACTGTCAAAATGCAAATTCCACAAAGAGTCACTGGATTACCTAGGCTACCAAGTATCCAACCAAGGAATTGAGATGGACCCTGGAAAAGTGAGAGCAGTGCTAGATTGGCAACCCCCCAGAACACGTAAGCAACTTCAAAGCTTCCTGGGTTTTGCCGATTTCTATAGACAATTTATTCCTTCTTTTGCTGAGGTCGCACTCCCTTTGACAGAGTTATTGAAAACTGGACCTTCCCCCAACAAACCAAAACCCAATCATCCCCTTGCTTGGTCAATGGACTGTCAAAAAGCTTTTGAGACTTTAAAATGCTTATTTGCAGCTGAGCCCATTCTCCAGCACCCGGACCCGACCAGACCTTTCCTAGTCCAAGCTGATGCTAGTGATGTGGCTGTTGTGGCCATTCTTCTCCAAAAGGACTCTCAGAACCAGCTAATGCCTTGTGCTTATGTGTCTAAAAAATTGACAGACACAGAGCGTAGATGGGCAGTTTGGGAGAAAGAAGCGTTTGCAGTGCGATGGGCTTTGCTGTCTTGGAGGCATTTCCTAGAAGGGGTGAAGGAGCCATTTGAGGTGTGGACTGATCACAAGAACCTCAAGGCTCTAAAGACACCTTGGAAATTATCACCTAAACAAGTCTGCTGGGCTCAATACTTCAAGTTGTTCAACTTTCACATGAAATATATCCCACACGGGAAAAACATACTGGTGGATGCCCTGTCAAGAAAACCCCAATTTGACAGTCGCCGAGAGGAAGTAGTGCAGACTATGATATCAGAAGCCAAACCAGCAGGCCAAGTAACCACCCGAGGCCAAGCCAACTGCAGCCCCAGATGCCTAGGAGACAAACTGACAATTGAGTTGAAAGCGGCCCTTTTGACCGATCCCTGGTTTGCAGAGCATCAAGCCCACTTGACAATGAACGAGGGATTGGCTTGGAAAGGGACAAAACTTTATGTACCCAATAATGTAAGACTAACGGTACTAAAGCATAGACATGACTCAAGGTTGGGGGGAGACTTTGGGTACTTAAACTGCATTTAGTCAGAAGGCAGTTCTGGTGGCCAAAAATGAAACATGATGTTGAAGACTATGTGAAAAGCTGCTCAATCTGTGCCACAATGAAACACAGAACTGGAAAAACCCCTGGCCTCCTTCAACAAGTAGCTGAACCAACAAAGCTGTTGGAAGAAATCGCAATGGACTTTATCGTAGAATTACCTGAGAGCGGAGGGAATACAGTTATTTGGACTGTTATCGACTTATTCTCTAAGCAAGCCCACTTTATAGCCTGTAAAGGACTACCTTCAGCAAAAAAGCTGGCAAAACTGTTCCTGAAGCATATCTATAGGCTCCACTGAGTACCTTGTAGAGTAATCTCAGACCGAGGTGTACAGTTTACCACTAAGTTCTGGAGGGAGTTTTTAAGGTCCATTGGGTCATCCCAAGGGCTATCCTCAGCATTCCATCCTGCATGCAATGGGGCAGCAGAGAGGACAAACGCCATGGTAGAAAATACATTAGATGCTATGTAAATTATCAACAGGAAAACTGGGTGGAGCTTTTGCCATTTGCAGAAGTTGCTTATAATAATCTAGTGCATAGCAGCACAGGCTTGACTCAATTCCAAATCAACACTGGCATGGAATTTGTCCCTATGCCGGAATTACCTATGGAACCTCACACATCCATGTCCTTAATGGAATGGATAAGCTCATTAAAAAAAGGTTGGGAAGATACAAAAAAAGCTGACTGAAGCTGCTGAGGAATATAAAAAGCAAGCAGATAAACATAGATCCCTCCAACCACGATTTAAAGTAGAGGACAAAGTGTTTTTGTCAACTAAATATCTAAAATTGAAACTTCCCAGTAGGAAGTTGGGCCCTAAATTCTTAGTTCGATTCCCTATATCAAAGATAATTCAATCCAGGCACAGTCCAATTAAGTCTTCCCCGGCTATTGGGGAAAATACACCCAGTGTTCCATAGTAGTTTATTGAAAACAGCTGTAGGATCTAATCTAAGGCCCATCCCAACAGCTCCCCCCAAACCTATGATCGTACAGGGTGAGAGACATTATGAAATTAAGAAAATCCTTGATTCTAGATTGTACCGAGGGAGGTTACAATATTTGGTATTGTGGGTTACCCTTTGTCAGAGGCTACATGGGTAAAAAATTGGGATGTACATGAGGATAGACTGGTTAACCAATTCCATAACGAATTCCCTGACAAACCAAAGGGTCCCCTTGGAGGGGGGAGAGGGGGTTAAGGGCATTGCATTAACCCCTGGTTGTGTTTTTTTAATTATCTGTTTAAGGAGGTCAACTTTTCAAGGGGGGATGCCTGTCAGTTTTGGAAGCCATATTCCATGCTGCCACATAGCCTGAGAAGTTGGGAGGGTGGTGATTTCAATTGAGTAGTTCTAAGTAGACAAAATAAAATTCTTTTCTTAGTTCAAGGTTATTAAGTGTGGCGCAGCAGAGAAAAAGGATCTTACAGAGACAGATCGTGATTGGCCAATGTGATGATGGGAGAAAAGGGGATGGATTGTAGTTTGGGACATTGTGGGAAGTCCAGGAAACTTTAGTTTTGAGATTTCACAGATGTGCCAGGTGCTATTCTAATAAAGGTACTTTTGAGATTATGCTTGTCTCGGAGTTATTGATTGGAATGGAGGTTTGCTGGAACGCTGACACATAGGTCCGCCCACTCTGGGTGGCTCCTCCCAGCTTTCTGCGAAGTCATCACAACAGACCAGACTGCCTCTGAGAAAAAACAAAATCAAAAGAAACCTTTAGCAGTTCCCCTGTTCCACTGGCCCACCACAAGAACCAGTTCTGTCAGGGTGGGGCTGACCTGTCTAGCCTATAAGGAGAACAGGCGTTCAGGTAAGACCATGCCCATTCTCCCTTGTAAGGCTGCGACAGGTCAGTAGTGGGACATACCAAAGCTGGATTGTCCTCGGGAGGGATTAAACTGGTCCTGGTCCCCATGCTCCATGACTACTCATTGCAGAACCCGTCTGCCAAACACTGCATCCGCTGAAGCAAAGGTGTCCAACCTGTAGTGGCGAATGAAAGGAGATGGGGATATCCACATGGCTGCCTTGCAGACTTCTTCAACTGAAGCTTGTGTTGCCCAGGCCGCAGTCGTCTCAGCGCTGCGAGTGGAATGCACCGTAATGCCTCTGGGTACCGGGAGGGACCGACTTGAGTACGCCCTGGCTATACATGTCTTGATCCACCTGCTTACTGTGGATGCAGTAACTTTTCTTCCCAACATGGAGGGTTGGAAGGAACAAAAAAGGGATTCCGTCCTATGGAATTCAGATGTCCATTTTATATAGACCTTCAGTGCCCTACGCACATCTAAGGTATGCCAAGCCTTTCCCAAGTCATGGACCGGATGGGGACAAAAATCTGGAAGCACCAGCTCTTGAGGCCTGTGGAACAAGGTGTTGACCTTGGGGATAAATGCTGGGTCCAACCGCAAAACTTCCCAATGAGGGTGTAAGATACAGAGATCAGGGTGAACTGAGCGGGCGACCAACTCAGATACTCTTATGGCTGAAGTGACTGCCACCAAGAAGGCTACTGTCACAGCCTGTA
>SOZL01000005.1:106724-166255 GCA_009733165.1 Naja naja | reverse complement strand
TGACTCTTTGTACCATTTTTCTCCGGATGATGAAAAAGACATTTTGGAAGCGGAGGAGGAGTTGAACACAGCATTTATGGTGAAGCCAAGGCGCCATCTGACATGTCCCTTCAGACCGCTCCTCTGGTGGCGCGACAAGCGAGGACCTGCCGCAGGTCATTCTGGGTTTCAGCCCTCACTGAAGAAGCGGCAGGCTTGCCCGGTTGAGCGTTTTCAAGATCTGCACACGAGGAAAGCAAAGGGGCGTTCCCGAGTTCAAGAATCAAAGCCTCCCTGCCGTTTGTGACTCTTTGTACCATTTTTCTCGGATGATGAAAAAGACATTTTGGAAGCGGAGGAGGTTGAACACAGCATTTATGAGTGAAGCCAAGCGCCATCTGACATGTCCCTTCAGACCGCTCCTCTGGTGGCACAGCGAGGACCTGCCGCAGGTCATTCTGGGTTTCAGCCCCTCACTGAAGAGAGCGCTTGGCTTGCCGGATTGGAGCGTTTTCCAAGATCTCGCACCGAGGAAAGCAAAGAGGGCGTTCCCTTCGAGTTCAAGAATCAAAGCCTCCCTGCCGTTTGTGACTCTTTGTACCATTTTTCTCCGGATGATGAAAAAGACATTTTGGAAGCGGAGGAGGTTGAACACAGCATTTATGAGTGAAGCCAAGGCGCCATCTGACATGTCCCTTCAGACGCTCCTCTGGTGGCGCGACAAGCGGACCTGCAGGTCATTCTGGGTTTCAGCCCCTCACTGAAGAGAAACGCTTGGCGCGGATTGGAGCGTTTTCCAAGATCTACTTGCGAAAGCAAAGAGGACGTTCCCTTCGAGTTCAAGAATCAAAGCCTCCCTGCCGTTTGTGACTCTTTGTACCATTTTTCTCCGGATGATGAAAAAGACATTTTGGCGGGAGGAGTTGAAACAGCATTTATGAGTGAAGCCAAGGCGCCATCTGACATGTCCCTTCAGACCGCTCCTCTGGTGGCGCGACAAGCGAGGACCTGCCGCAGGTCATTCTGGGTTTCAGCCCCTCACTGAAGAGGAAACGCTAGCTTGCCCGATTGGAACGTTTTCCAAGATCTCGACACGAGGAAAGCAAAGAGGACGCCTTCGAAGTTCAAGAATCAAAGCCTCCCTGCCGCTTGTGACTCTTTGTACCATTTTTCTCCGGATGATGAAAAGACATTTTGGAAGCGGAGGAGGAGTTGAACACAGCATTTATGAGTGAAGCCAAGACGCCATCTGACATGTCCCTTCAGACCGCTCCTCTGGTGGCGCGACAAGCTTAGGACCTGCCGCAGGTCATTCTGGGTTTCAGCCCTCACTGAAGAGGAAACGCTTGGCTTGCCCGGATTGGAACGTTTCCAAGATCTCGCACAGGAAAGCAAAGAGGACTCCTTCGAAGTTCAAGAATCAAAGCCTCCCTGCCGCTTGTGACTTTTGTACCATTTTTCTCCGGATGATGAAAAGACATTTTGGAAGCGGAGGAGGAGTTGAACACAGCATTTATGAGTGAAGCCAAGACGCCATCTGACATGTCCCTTCAGACCGCTTCCTCTGGTGGCCGCGAAAGGACCTGCCGCAGGTCATTCTGGGTTTCCCCTCACTGAAGAGGAAACGCTTGGCTTGCCCGATTGGAACGCTTTTCCAAGATCTCGCACACAAGGAAAGCAAAGAGGACGCTCCTTCGAAGTTCAAGAATCAAAGCCTCCCTGCCGCTTGTGACTCTTGTACCATTTTTCTCCCGGATGATGAAAAAGACATTTTGGAAGCGGAGGAGGAGTTGAACACAGCATTTATGAGTGAAGCCAAGACGCCATCTGACATGTCCCTTCAGACCGCTCCTCTGGTGGCCGCGACAAGCGAGGACCTGCCGCAGGTCATTCTGGGTTTCAGCCCCTCACTGAAGAGGAAACGCTTGGCTTGCCCGGATTGGAACGTTTTCCAAGATCTCGCACACGAGGAAAGCAAAGAGGACGTTCTTCGAGTTCAAGAATCAAAGCCTCCCTGCCGTTTGTGACTCTTTGTACCATTTTTCTCCGGATGATGAAAAAGACATTTTGGAAGCGGAGGAGGAGTTGAACACAGCATTTATGAGTGAAGCCAAGACGCCATCTGACATGTCCCTTCAGACCGCTCCTCTGCTGGCCGAGACAAGCGAGGACCTGCCGGTCATTCTGGGTTTCAGCCCCTCACTGAAGAGGAAACGCTTGGCTTGCCCGATTGGAACGCTTTTCCAAGATCTCACACAAGGAAAGCAAAGAGGACGCTCTTCGAAGTTCAAGAATCAAAGCCTCCCTGCCGTTTGTGACTCTTTGTACCATTTTTCTCCGGATGATGAAAAAGACATTTTGGAAGCGGAGGAGGAGTTGAACACAGCATTTATGAGTGAAGCCAAGACGCCATCTGACATGTCCCTTCAGACCGCTCCTCTGGTGGCCGCGACAAGCGAGGACCTGCCGCAGGTCATTCTGGGTTTCAGCCCCTCACTGAAGAGGAAACGCTTGGCTTGCCCGGATTGGAACGCTTTTCCAAGATCTCGCATTACACGAGGAAAGCAAAGAGGACGCTCTTCGAAGTTCAAGAATCAAAGCCTCCCTGCCGCTTGTGACTCTTTGTACCATTTTTCTCCGGATGATGAAAAGACATTTTGGAAGCGGAGGAGGAGTTGAACACAGCATTTATGAGTGAAGCCAAGACGCCATCTGACATGTCCCTTCAGACCGCTTCCTCTGGTGGCACAAGCGAGGACCTGCGCAGGTCATTCTGGGTTTCACCCTCACTGAAGAGGAAACGCTTGGCTTGCCCGGATTGGAACGCTTTCCAAGA
Organism: Naja naja; assembly: GCA_009733165.1. Taxonomy (NCBI): domain Eukaryota; kingdom Metazoa; phylum Chordata; class Lepidosauria; order Squamata; family Elapidae; genus Naja; species Naja naja. Next base: position 163,440 of record SOZL01000005.1, on the reverse strand, counting down.
TCTCGCACACGAGGAAAGCAAAGAGGACGTTCCCTTCGAGTTCAAGAATCAAAGCCTCCCTGCCGCTTTGTGACTCTTTGTACCATTTTTCTCCGGATGATGAAAAGACATTTTGGAAGCGGAGGAGGAGTTGAACACAGCATTTATGAGTGAAGCCAAGACGCCATCTGACATGTCCCTTCAGACCGCTCCTCTGGTGGCGACAAGCGAGGACCTGCCGCAGGTCATTCTGGGTTTCAGCCCTCACTGAAGAGGAAACGCTTGGCTTGCCCGGATTGGAACGTTTCCAAGATCGCACACGAGGAAAGCAAAGAGGACGTTCCTTTGAGTTCAAGAATCAAAGCCTCCCTGCCGTTGTGACTCTTTGTACCTCTATTTTTGTTACCATTTATGAGTGAAGCCAAGACGCCATCTGACATGTCCCTTCAGACCTCTCCTCTGGTGGCCGCGACAAGCGAGGACCTGCCGCGGCTCAGGCTGTAAATGCCTGCTCTTAAGATCCAGCTGTCTACAATTACTGTAGGCTCGAATCCCACCAGGCTCAAGGTTGACTCAGCCTTCCATCCTCCCGGGGTAGGTAAATTGAGGACCCAAGATTGTTGGGGGCAATTAGCTGACCTTGTAAAAATGCCGCTTAGTAATAATAATAAGCAGGCATATACAATGGAATGAAGGCTATTGCTGAGCACACTGGGTTGCATCCCAAAAATTGTAAGCCGCCTGAGTCTTCGGAGAAGGGCGGCATATAAATGTAATTAAAAAAAAAAAAAAGTGACGTCCTGGTGAAGAACGAAGCTGCTGTAGATGCTTTGACTGCCCAGGCAGCTGCCTGGTGTGATCTCTGGAGAGACTATTCGATCCACTTTTCCTCTGCCTTGAGAACATCTTCCAGATCGGAAGGAGCTGACGAGGTGGAGGCCAATGCTGCAACAGATGCATCAACTGAGAGCACCTGAAGGGTCTTGGTGAGCTCGGGACTGACACTGAAAAACCTGCGGTCTGAAGACAAGAGATCAGGCCCTGTGGCAGGTGACTCCAGCTGTTTCTGAATGACCTTCAGAAAGATCCTGGGAGATGGGACCACCTCCTTCCTCACCGCCAGTTCGTTGAAGAGGACATCTGACTCCACAGGAGGCTGAGCAGTTGCTTCCTCATCATCTTCATCCTTCAGGTTGGCTGTATTTCTCGCTTTGAACAACAAAGGAGTGAATAAGGCATGCTTAAAACAGCCCGTGAACACTGGAATCTCAGGGGAAACTTCCTCATCTTCTGACACGTCAGACTCACTCTTGTCTGGTTCACCAACCAAGGAATCATAGGAACCAAGGAGCGTAGGCCAAAGCAGAAACATGTTCCTGAATCAAGGAACCCCTTTCTGAAAGAAGAGCCTCTCGATCCCGGGACCGTCTCTCTGAAACTTCAGAAGCTGCTGAAGAATGACAGGCAAACCTCTGAATACCTTCAGAGACACCTTTCCTGATAGCCTTATCAATCAAGAGCTGCAGGTTGACCGGAACATCTGACTCCGAAGGCTCAGCTGGTCTAAGGCCAGCTGCAGTAGGAGTAAAAGAGGCTTCCACCCCAGGCCTACTGCACTCACGCTCCTGCCAAGGTAAAGCCCTGAATCCTCCTCGAGGATCACCATGATGACTTCCCTCTCCTGAGAGATGAGGGGAGGCCTCTCTTTCCGGCTGCATCAGGGGACCAAGTCTGGACAATGGCCCTGGAGGAAGGTCCAGGTTCTTGATCCTGAAGGTCCACCTCACTGAGCAGAAGTTTCTCTTTCTGGAGATCTGCTTGTAGAGGCCTTTTGTACCTTGGCAATATGCTTCTCTAAGGCCTGATGGCACCTGGAAGCATCCCTCTCCTCTGCTTTAGAGGCATTTTTTAAAAAATTACATTTATATGCCGCCCTTCTCCAAAGACTCAGGGCTGCTTACAATTTTTGGGATACAACCCAATGCGCTCAGCAATAGCCTTCATTCCACTGTATATGCCTGCTTATTACTAAGCCTGCTTATTACTTGCTGGCTGCTTTCCCTTGTTACTTGGAGCAGAAGGAGCTGCCTTGTGAGATCTAGCTGCTCTGGAGGCTCTGCTGTCTCTAGGGGCGTCCACCATCTTGAGGTGGAAGCCATAAGTGGGATATTTTGTTAAATATTAACATTTGGAAAAGTCGAATATGGCAAGCAATCCAAATTTGACAAAGATAGGGGCGGGGGAAAAATACTACACAAGGCTCTATGACGTCTTCTAGCCCTTCGACACAAAAATCAATAGAAGATATGAACCTGAGGGATTGATTTAACTCCTATAAGGATCTCCAAGTCATGATGCAGAACACGCAAGAAGTCATGCTAAAAAAATCAAGAAGCCATGTTAAAAAATCATGAAGATTTCAGAAAAGAGATTGGCGTTATAAGGAATGATATAGTACGAGTGAACTAAAAGAAAGAATGCAACAGATAGATGGGAAGTTTGAAGCCTTTCAGGTCCAAATTACCAAAAATGAACAAAAACTGGTGGAAATAGAAGAAAGACTTTCCAAAGAAGAACAGAAACTTATGGAGATGAATGAGAAATTAATGTCAACCAACAAGGAATTAGAAACATCTGTGATCTTCTTAGAAGCAGAGAGAACTGCCCAATACCTTAGGTTTCAAAATATAATAGAAGAAAAAGAAGATCTACCTGAAAAGATGGCTGACCTACTGGCGAAAGCTTTAGAAACTGAGAAGGAGGAAATGATCTCTGAAATGGATGAGATATACAGGGTCCAAACGAGCTACGGAAGAAGACACCATCTGCCCAAAGAAGTCCACTGGAAATTTACAAAAAAATCTATTAGAGATGAAATTTTACATCGAACACGTGACAAACAACTTAAATATAAAGGGAAACAAATATTAGTGTTAAAAAAGGTTCCAAAAAGAATGAGGGATTTAAGGAGAAACTACCAGTTTTTGACAAGACTAAATAAAAATAACATTAATTTTAGATGGCTAACACCAGAAGGGATAATGGTAACCTGGCAGGAAAAAAGATTTAAGCTTGATACCGTAGAAAAGGCTGAAGATTTCTACAAACAATACTGTGACATTGAAGAAGAATCAGGGGATCAAGGAGAAGAGAAAGATATAATTGAAGGTAGAGACCTAGGACAAGTAATAGAAGAAACAGAAAGACCACAAGAAATGGAGAGACCTAAGAGAAGAGGAGATGGAAATAAGATAGAATATTATGGGAGGAAATATGAAGAGCCCAAAGAATCTAGAGTCACGAGAAGTACGAGAACAAGATACAATTAAGAAAATAGATGAAGAATGCGGGATCTGGTCAATAAATATTAACGGACTCAACTCACCAATAAAACGTCAGAAAACATTTGCAAAATTACAAAAACTAAAAACTGATAATAATTGCTTTGCAAGAAGTTCATATAAGACACGACCAAAAATATTTACTAGAACAACCTAAGTTAGGGAACTTGTTTGTATCACTAGACAAGGAAAAGAAAAGAGGTGTGGCTATATATGTGAAAAATAAAATTAAGGCAAAACAGATTTACAAAGATGAAGAAGGGAGAATTCTAATCGTTGAGATCAAATTAAATAACAAAAATATAATAACTGCCTCGATATACGTACCAAATGGAGCCCAAGAGTCTTTCTATAAAAATTTGCATAATATAATTAGTGATATAGAGTACAAGGGGTTATGCATAGTCGGAGATTTTAATGCGATTGTAGACAGGAAAAGAGACCATAAACATAATGGCATGAGTAAAAGGGGAAAAAATACTCCCCAAAACATTTTTTGAAATGACTAGAGATTTGAATTTGATAGACCTATGGAGAGAAAGGAATAATGAAAATAATTATTATACATTCTATTTGAATCGCCACAAAACTTGGTCTAGAATTGATATGGTTTGGATATCTAAAGATTTAGATTCCAAAATATATAAAGTAAATATAGAGGCTAACACCTGGGCCGATCATAACCCCACATAAGTATACAGTGGAAAAGATGTAAAGCTATACCAAGATGGACTTTTCAAAGGGCAATTCTCAAAGAAAAAGTATTCAATATAATGATAGAAAAAGAATTGAACACCTTCTTTGAAATAAATAAACAAGATGATACTTCAATTCAAACTCTGGGACGCTGCCAAAGCATACATACGTGGTGTAACAATCTAATATACAGCCAAAAGAAACAAAGAAAAAAAAACATCAAGAAAAATTGGAACAAGAGCTCAAGCAAATGCAGGCATTGCACCAGACAGAACCCAGTAATCAAAACTTGAAAAGTGAACTAGATCTACTTAAACATAAATTACATACTTTGGAGACAGAGAAAATAGCACAACAAATCAAACTAACTAAACAAAACTATTTTGAAAATGCCAATAAACCTGGACAGTGGCTGGCACAAAAATTAAAAAACCATAGAGAAAAACAACAAATAAACAAATTACAAGATGAAGAAGGGACCATATATTACAACGAGAATTCTAAAAAAGATATTGCCTAGAGATTCTATGCAAAATTATATACAAGAAATGAAAATTACTCAGAAGATTAGAACCTACCTAAGCAAAGCTGATTTACCAAAGATTCCAGAAGATATGAAATTAATGCTCAATGAAGAAATTACCATGACAGAAATAAGCAAAGCAATCAACAAACGAAAAACAACAAAGCATCAGGCCCAGACGCTATACCTGCAGAGCTATACTGTTCTGTTCCCCCCTTCCAATTCACAGGAAACACACACACAAACAGACACTGGCAAGATTGCAATGCTCAAGGCTATATATCTGTTAGCAATATAAGCGAATGCAAACAGGGAGTCAAGTTTTTTCACCGAGAAGATAAGAAAGCACAGTTAATTGCTTATAAAGCGGAGAATGCCAAGGAGGTGTCTTAGTTCAGTCCAGAGGGTCATAAATCAGTTCAGACGTCAACAGTTCAGGGATTATTCAAAAAGAGAAGTCAAATTCCGGTCCAAGATTTCACAGGCAAGAGTTCCAAAACAGAGAGCAAGACGTGACTGCAATAAGAACTTTGTTCGTCACAAATTGTAATCAGTAGCCAGCCACTCTTATAGTTCCTGTGGGGTGTGGCCCAATGACTCAGCTACTCCCTAGCCTTTTTACTGTTCTTAAGTCTTTGCAGACGTTTGTCCCTACTTTGCTGCCTTGGGTCAAGCCAAATCTCCTCCCCACTACTTTCCTGGCTGCTCTCCTGTTGTTCCTGTTGCTCCTCCAACAGAGGCTGAGGCACTGCCAGGAAAGAGGGTCCAGGAGAGGGAGACCTTGCCCGTTCCTCCTCCTCATCTTCCGAGTCCTCTGGCAGCTGTGAAGCAGGCTTGAGGATCGGGGCCATAACACTATCCCCCACCGCAGGGCCCTTCCCCCGGGGCTGACGATCGGGATGTGGGCGAGTGGGAAATTGTTCGTGAAAACTGTGCACAAGATCAGGGGCGTGAACTTCAGAGGCATTCACCCAAGAGAAATGTTCAGGGCCGTACCCCTTCCATTCCAACCAATATTGAAAACGCCCTTTAAGTCAGCGTGAGTCCCTAATGCTGGCCACTTCATAATCCAATGGGACGTCTCCAGCAGGTACGGCTGGGGGAGCAGGAGTCGTCGAGCGTTGGAGGGTACACGAAGGAGCTTCAGGAATCAAGAGGGATCTATGGAAAACCGGGTGGAGTCGCATGGAGCGTGGCAGTGTAAGACGATAAGCCACTGGATTGATGACTGCTTCAATGGGGAAGGGGCCAATGAAACGGTGGTCCAGTTTCTTTATCGGACGGTCGGTCGTGAGGTGCTTAGTCGATAACCACACCCGATCCCCAACCACCAACGGTGGTGTCGCCCGTCGGGATCGGTCGGCACACCTTTTATAATCCTCCTTGGCTCGAATCAGCTGTCACCGGACTAGTTGCTGGACCGCTTTCAACTCCGCCAGGACGGAGGGAGTCAAAGGGAAGAACCGTGGATGGTATCCCAAGTTGGTGTAGAACGGGGTGATGTGGGTAGAGGTATGTTGGGAATTATTAAAGGCGAACTCCGCCAAGAAGAGGTAATCGGCCCAGTTGCTTTGTTGCTGATTAACGAAGCAGCGCAAATATTGTTCCAAAACGCCGATCACCTTCTCTGTCCCCCTGTCAGTCTCTGGGTGGTGTGTCGACGATAAGCACACCTTGATGTCTAAGGTGGCCATTAGACTCTTCCAGAAATGTGCCGTAAACTGGACGCCACGATCTGACACTACCCTGTCTGGCAAGCCGTGGAGCTGGAAAATGTGTTGTACAAACAGATGGGCAGTCGTACGGGCTGTTGGCAATCCACGACATGGAATGAAGTGTGCCGTTTTTGTTAAGGTATCTACCATCACAAGCACCGTCGTGAATCCAGAGGACAGCGGCAAATCTGTCAAAAAGTCCATGGAGATTGCTCCCCATGGTCGTTCCGGTGTCGGCAAGGGTTGGAAGAGGCCAGGAGGTGCACCCGAGGCAGTCTTGGCTTGTCGGCACGGCACGCAGGATGTCACATACGAATGGACATCATGCCGAACCCGAGGCCACCAAAATGTCCGCGTCACCAGATGTAATGTTTTGTAAAAGCCAAAATGCCACGCCGTGGGATTGTCATGGCACTGAGACATGATGAGGGCTCGAAGCGGTCCTGTGGGCACATACAGACGTTCTCGATGTTTCAACAAACCCTCTTCGATATTCCATGGAGACGCGGGACCCACCTCAGGCTTCCTCTGTTGAGAAGAGTTATCCTGGCACTGGGCGTCCGCAAATCCACTGGTACCTGGACAGCAGCTAACGACGGTGCGGGTAACACCGTCCGTGGAGGCAGTGAGTCTTTGGCACGGAGGTACTCGGGTTTGCGGGATAGGGCATCCACCCTCTGATTTAGTCCACTGGGAATATAGTTCACACGGAAGTTGAACCGAGCAAAAAACAGCAACCAACGGATCTGCCATTGGTTCAACTTCCTGGCCGTGGTCAAATGTTCCAGGTTCCTATGGTCCGTCCGCACCTCCACGTAGTGTCGTGCCCCCTCCAGATGATGTCTCCAGGCCTCGAAGGCGACTTTCATAGCCAGCAACTCTTTCTCCCATATGGTGTAATTCCTCTTGGCCGAGTTAAGTTTCCTCGAGAAGTAAGCACAGGGAAAAGGAGTTCCGCCATCGACTGAGGCCTGCAGCAACACCGCCCTAATCGCCACATCCGACGTGTCTGTCTCCACCACGAAGGGGCGACCTGGATCAGCGTGTCTCAGGACGGGTTCAGTAACAAAAGCCTTCTTGATACGTTCAAACGCCTGTTGCTGCAGGGGACCCCATTGAAATGGCACCTTCTTTTGTAGCAATGAAGTTAAGGGCACCGTCAGAGACGCAAAGTCAGGAATAAAAGAGCGATAGTAATTAGTGAACCCCATGAAGCGCTGGACATCTTTCATCCAATGAGGAGGTTCCCAGTTACAAATGGCCTCTACTTTACGCGGGTCCATTGCAATGTCGTCAGGGGAGATAAAATGTCCAAGGAACTCAATAGAGGTCTTGAAAAACAGACATTTTTCCAGTTTGGCATACAGTTGATGTTCCCTAAGGCGTTGCAACACATGGCGGACATGCTGAAGATGACTGTCTCTGGACCGGGAGTAAATCAGAATGTCATCCATATAAATCACCACAAACTGGTTCAGCATGTCCCGAAACACATCGTTCATGAGATGTTGGAAGACTGCGGGGGCGTTGGTCAACCCGAACGGCATTACGGTATATTCAAAATGGCCATATCGGGTGCCAAACGCCGTCTTCCACTCGTCCCCCTCTCGCATCTGCACCAAGTTGTAGGCCCCTCGTAAATCCAGTTTGGTGAAAATAGTGGCCTCCCGCAACCTCTCCATCAACTCCGGGATGAGGGGCAGAGGGTAACAATTCTGCACTGTGATCATGTTCAGACGACGGTAATCGCAACACAAACGGAGGTCCCCCGTTTTCTTTTTTACGAAAAGAACCGGAGCCGATAGAGGGGACGACGAAGGCCGGATGAACCCTCGAGCCAAGTTTTTGTCCAGAAACTCCCGTAAGGCAGCTAACTCGGGCTCAGACATAGAGTACAAACGTCCCACCGGCAGCGACGCATTGGGGAGAAGGTCCACAGGACCATCGTAAGGTCGATGCGGTGGTAACCAGTCCGCCTCTTGCTCACTGAAGACATCCTCAAAGTCTTTCAAGTCGGGAGGCAAGGAGATGGCAGGAGTAGAGACGTCTTGGCTGGCACAGGTGTGGCGAACGTGGTCAGCGCACTGCAGACTGGGAAAAGAGATCGTGTTCTGCGACCACGTTACACGGGGGTCGTGAGTTCGGAGCCAAGCTATACCCAAAACCATGGGGAAATGAAGATCTGCAGTAATATAAAACCGAATCACCTCCTCGTGTACCCCAATGGATAAGCGCAGAGGCTGTGTAGCGGTCATAATAGGGCCAGAGATGAGTTCCCGCCCATCTATGGTTTCAACCCTCAGTGGAGGGTCCACCGGTTCCAAGGGCACACCATAATGGTCCGCAAAAGCCTGGTCCATAAAGTTTGTGGTGGGCCCTGAATCCACCAATGCATGAGCCTGAATCCCCTCTTTTTGGCCAAACAGAAAGAATCAAGTGTCCAAAACCAAATGTCGAGGAGGCCCAAAGTCTACATCCGCCATTTCTGGTGGAGATCTGGAACGTGCCCGACCTAAGGTTTCCCTTAGGCCGGGCTGAGCCCATTTCCCGACGGTTCTTGCCGGGAGCCAGGACCAGACGGAAATGCTTGAACACACTTCTTGGGACAAGAGGCGGCAAAATGTCTGGAAGCCCTGCAGTACAAACACAACCCCCCCTATGCGTCGTGTCCGTTCCTGAGGTGTCAGATGAGGTCTGGCTGCTCCAAGCTCCATTGGCTCCTCCGCAGTCATCACAGCATGCGGGGCGGGACGAGGAACTGTTGATGCAGAACGGGGAGGCACAGGCATTGTCGGCTGCTCTGGAACGGAGCGATGGGTCTTTCGGCGTTGCAGGCATGCGTTGATACGGAGGCATTGCACCACCAAAGCATTCAGGGTAGGAAGAACCTCCACCCGCACCAATTCCTCCTGCAACTCATCGGACAAGCCGTCCTGGAAGGCATCCATTAATGCCGCTTCATTCCAAGCTGAGTCTTGACTTAAAAGACGGAATTCGGCAATATAGTCCTGCAGGGAGCACCTCCCTTGTCAGAGTTCCTTAATACGCCTGGCTGCTGTCTGAGTCCTGATGGGATCCTCATACATAAGGCGCATATGTTGACAAAAAACCCCATAATCCATGAGCAAAGGACTATCCTGGGTCAGAAGAGGCATGGCCCATTGAGCGGCAGAGCCAGACAGGAGGCTGATAACAAACCCCACCCTAGCCCGGTCGTCAGGGAAATCCTCAGGTCTCATAGCCATAAACAATTGGCATTGTCCTTGAAAAGCCTGAAACATCTCAGGCTGCCCAGAAAATTTATCTGGCACAGCCACCAGGCATTTCCGACGGGGAGGGGGAACTGCTGGAGCATTCAATGCTGCGAGTTGTGCCGTTAGTTGGGCCACCTGTTGTTGTAGCAGTTGATTATCAGCCTGCAGCTGACGCTGTTGTTGTAGATCCATCTTGGTTAAAAGATGGTTTGTGGGGGTGATGAACAAGATGTTCTGTTCCCCCCTTCCAATTCACAGGAAACACACACACAGACACTGGTAAGATTGCAATGCTCAAGGCTATATATCTGTTAGCAATACAAGCGAATGCAAACAGGGAGTCAAGTTTTTTCACCGAGAAGATAAGAAAGCACAGTTAATTGCTTATAAAGCGGAGAATGCCAAGGAGGTGTCTTAGTTCAGTCCAGAGGGTCATAAATCAGTTCAGACGTCAACAGTTCAGGGATTATTCAAAAAGAGAAGTCAAATTCCGGTCCAAGATTTCACAGGCAAGAGTTCCAAAACAGAGAGCAAGACGTGACTGCAATAAGAACTTTGTTCGTCACAAATTGTAATCAGTAGCCAGCCACTCTTATAGTTCCTGTGGGGTGTGGCCCAATGACTCAGCTACTCCCTAGCCTTTTTACTGTTCTTAAGTCTTTGCAGACGTTTGTCCCTACTTTGCTGCCTTGGGTCAAGCCAAATCTCCTCCCCACTACTTTCCTGGCTGCTCTCCTGTTGTTCCTGTTTCTCCTCCAACAGAGGTTGAGGCACTGCCAGGAAAGAGGGTCCTGGAGAGGGAGACCTTGCCCATTCCTCCTCCTAATCTTCCGAGTCCCTGGCAGCTGTGAAGCAGGCTCGAGGACTGGGGCCATAACATATACAAAGAACATCAGAATACCCTGAACCAACATTTATTAGAGGTCTCAATGCTGTGCCTGAGGATGGGAAAATACCAAAATCTTGGAGAGAGTCAAACATAGTGTTGATTAAAAAAGAAGGTACAGACCAGACAAGAATCCAAAATTATAGGGTGATATCTCTTTTAAATACAAATTAAAAACATTTACTACGATCATAGCTGAATGATTTAAAAGTTATTTAAATGAATCTATACATAGCGACCAAAATGGCTTCCTCTCAAATAGACAAACAAAATTTAATGTGAGAATAGCATTACATGCTCTTGAATCTTACAAATAATATAATGATCGACAGGCAGCCTTTCTATTCCTAAATGCCCAGAAAGCCTTCGACAACGTAAATTGGTGTTTTCTAATGCAACAGTTAAAATACATGAATATTGGTGAAAAGTTTTTAAAGATAATTATGGCAATATATATGCAACAGGAAGCAAAAATAATAATAAATGGAGAATTGTCAAGTACGGTTTACAGGTGAAACTCAAAAATTTAGAATATAGTGTAAAAGTTCATTTATTTCAGTAATGCAACTTAAAAGGTGAAACTAATATATGAGACAGACTCATTACATGCAAAGCAAGATAGTTCAAGCCGTGATTTGCCATAATTGTGATGATCATGGCTTACAGCTCATGAAAACCCCAAATCCACAATCTCAGAAAATTAGAATATTGTGAAAAGGTGCAATATTCTAGGCTCAAAGTGTCCCACTCTAATCAGCTAATTAAGCCATAACACCTGCAAAGGGTTCCTGAGCCTTTAAATGGTCTCTCAGTCTGGTTCAGTAGGAATCACAATCATGGGAAAGACTGCTGACCTGACAGATGTGCAGAAAACCATCATTGACACCCTCCATAAGGAGGGAAAGCCTCAAAAGGTAATTGCAAAAGAAGATGGATGTTCCCAAGGTGCTGTATCAAAGCACATTAATAGAAAGTTATGTGGAAGGGAAAAGTGTGGAAGAAAAAGGTGCACAAGCAGCAGGGATGACTGCAGCCTGGAGAGGATTGTCAGGAAAAGGCCATTCAAAAATGTTGGGGACTTTCACAAGGAGTGGACTGAGGCTGGAGTCAATGCATCAAGAGCCACCACACACAGACTGATCCTGGACATGGGCTTCAAATGTCGCATTCCTCTTGTCAAGCCACTCCTGAACAACAAACAACATCAGAAGCGTCTTACCTGGGCTAAAGAAAAACAGATCTGGTCTGTTGCTCAGTGGTCCAAAGTCCTCTTTTCTGATGAGAGCAACTTTTGCATCTCATTTGGAAACCAAGGACCCAGAGTCTGGAGGAAGAATGGAGAGGCACATACTGCAAGATGCTTGAAGTCCAGTGTGAAGTTTCCACAGTCTGTGTTGATTTGGGGAGCCATGTCATCTGCTGGTGTTGGTCCACTGTGCTTCATTAAGGCCAGGGTCAACGCAGCTGTCTACCAGGAGATTTTGGAGCACTTCATGCTTCCTTCTGCAGACGAGCTTTATGGGGATGCTGACTTCATTTGGCACCTGCCCACACTGCCAAAAGCACCAAAACCTGGTTCAATGACCGTGGGATTACTGTGCTTGATTGGCCAGCAAACTGCCTGACCTGAACCCCATAGAGAATCTATGGGGCATTGCCAAGAGAAAGATGAGAGACATGAGACCAAACAATGCAGAAGAGCTGAAGGCCGCTATTGAAGCATCCTGGTCTTCCATAACACCTCAGCAGTGCCACAGGCTGATAGCTTCCATGCCATGCCGCATTGAGGCAGTAATTGCTGCAAAAGGGGCCCAAACCAAGTACTGAGTACATATGCATGCTTATAGTTTTCAGAGGTCCGATATTGTTCTATGTACAATCCTTGTTTTATTGATTGCATGTAATATTCTAATTTTCTGAGATTGTGGATTTGGGGTTTTCATGAGCTGTAAGCCATAATCATCACAATTATGGCAAATCATGGCTCGAACTATCTTGCTTTGCATGTAATGAGTCTATCTCATATATTAGTTTCACCTTTTAAGTTGCATTACCGAAATAAATGAACTTTTGCACGATATTCTAATTTTTCGAGTTTCACCTGTATATACAAAAAGGCACAAGACAAGGCCTCCGCTATTATTTATATATACACTGGAGGTCCTAACGAGAATAATCAGACAAGAAACACAGATTAAAGGATTGGAAATTAAAAAAGAAAATTTTAAATTACAAGCATATGCTGATGATTTAGGGTTTTTTTAGAAGACCCTGAAAAAACAGGTCCGATATTATTAGAAAAACTTGAAGATTATGGAGAAGTAGCTGGTCTGAAAATAAAGAAAAAACGAAAATCATAGCCAAAGAATATGATCAACACACAAAGAGAAAATCTTGTTAAACTATTAGATATTCAAATAGTACAAAACATAAAATATCTAGGAATTAACATTTCGGCACGTTGTTCCACAATTAAGGAGGATAATTACCAAAAATTTTGTTCTTATTCCAAAATATACTGACCAATTAGACAAAAAATTCTTTAAGTAACTGAATAAAATAACATTAAATTTTGTGTGGCAGGGCAAAAGACCAAGAATTAAACTAAAACACCTACAGGATGCAAAGGAAAGAGGGAGACTAGGTTTCCCAGATTGGGAATTATACTATCAAGCTGCCACCTTAACATGGATCTAAGATTGGATGAACTTGGGAAAAAAAAAGACTTTTATTTTTAGAAGGGCATGTTTTCCCATGAGCTGTTCAGAGCATCCAGTAGTGGGAGGTGCTTCAGTCTCTTCCTAGTCAGGCTGGGCTTAAATTTGTGGACGCTCCTCCTCCTCCATGGGACTCCTCCTTAGCGTCCCCAGTTTTTAGCTCAGCCTTTTTTTAAAAAAAAAAAATTACATTTATATGCCGCCCTTCTCCGAAGACTCAGGGCGGCTTACAATTTTTGGAGCACAACCCAATGTGCTCAGCAATAGCCTTCATTCCATTGTATATGCCTGCTTATTACTAAGCGGCATTTTTACAAAGCCAGCTTATTGCCCCCAACAATCTTGGGTCCTCAATTTACCTACCCTGAGAGGATGGAAGGCTGAGTCAACCTTGAGCCTGGTGGGATTCGAGCCTACAGTAATTGTAGACAGCTGGATCTTAAGAGCAGGCATTTAACAGCCTGAGCCACCAAGGCTCCTTCATAGGAACAGGCTGTTTCTCACCTTGGCCGGAATAGAAGCTAAAACACCAACTAAATTTCTCAGGTTTGACTTTCATTGCCCCTTGGTATAAAGAGTTCTTGCAGTTCCCAACGGCTCTATTTAACATCCTAGACTGTCGGAGCTTGCAACAACACCACATGGAGCGATAGCGGCGCTCCCAGAGCAGTTTGAGGCGGCTGCCTCTAAACTGCCAAATCTTATCTTTCTGATCTCTTCTTCGTCCCGGGCAACGAGCGCTCCTCGTGCTTGGCAAGCAATGGAGGCGATTTCCCCGTAGAGCACACTACGAAAAAGGCTTTTCAGTATCTCCAACCCTTCCATGGCGCTAGGAACAGCAATTTCCAGCAAAAGGGTGCGAATCATTACCAACGTGACGCCATTTCCAAACCGCAAGGTGTTTGTTTGTTTATTTATTTAATTATTTATTTGATTGATTGATTGATTGATTTCTATGCCGCCCTATCTCCCTGAGGTCTCAGGGCAGCTTACAATCATAAAAGAAGAACAATACAAAAATTAAAAAACTATTAAACCGGAAATCTCACAAACCATTAAAATTTAAAACTACAGCTAACCCCCCCCCCCATCAGTTCGGGTAGGCAAGTTGGAACAGCCATGTTTTTAGGTCATGGCGGAAATATCGGCGATCAGGGGCCACCCGAAGCTCCAGGGGCAGCTGGTTCCACAGGGTGGGTGCTCCCACAGAGAAGACCCTACTCCTGGGGCTCGCCAGCCGACATTACCTGGCTGACAGCACCCCAAGGAGGCCCTACCGGTGGGAGCGCACGGGATGTCGGAAAACCGTTATTGGCAGCAGGGCCTCCCGCAAATACCCCGGTCCAATGCCATGAAGGGCTTTATAGGTCAACACCAGCACCTTGAATCTCACCCGGAGGGCAACCAGTAACCAGTGCAGCTCACGCAGGAGGGGTGTAACATGGGAGTATCGGGACCCTCCCATCACAACCGGCGCCACTGCATTCTGGACAAGTTGAAGCCTCCGGGTGGTCCTCAAGGGCAGCCCCATGTAAAGAGCATTGCAGTAGTCCAGATGGGAGACAATGAGTGCATGAGTGACCGTACGCAGGGCATCTCGGTCCAGATAGGGACACAACTGGTGCACCAGGCAAACCTGGGCAAATGCCCCCCTGACCACAGCCCCCACCTGCTCCTCCAAACTGAGCCGTGTATCCAGGACACCCAAGTTGCGAGCCCTATCTATGGGGGGTAACACCTCTCCCCCAATAGCTAAAGATGGAATATCCTGACTAACTCGAGATGCCGGTACATACAGCCACTCGGTCTTAGCCGGGGTGAGCTGGAGCCTGTTCCTCCCCATCCAAACCCGTACTGCCTCCGGGCACCCGGACATCACTTCAAGGGCGTCACTGGGTTGGTTAGGGGTGGAGATGAAAAGCTGAGTATCATCGGCATATTGATGATACCTCACCCCAAAACCACGGATGATCTCACCCAGCGGCTTCATGTAGATGTTGAACAAGAGGGGCGAGAGAACTGACCACTGAGGCACCCCACAAAGGGGCCTCAGGGCCGATCTCTGCCCCCCCATCAACACTACCTGCGTACGACCCGAGAGGTAGGAAAACCACCGTAAAACAGTGCCCCCCACCCCCAACCCCTCAAGGCGTTGCAGGATACCATGGTTGATGGTATCAAAAGCCGCTGAGAGATTTAACAGGACCAGGATAGAGGAATGACCTCTATCCCGCCCTCCAGAGATCATCCACCAGTGCGACCAACGCCGTCTCCGTGCTGTACCCGGGCCTGAAGCCTGATTGGTACGGGTCTAGGTAGTCGGTTTCCTCCAGGAACAGCAGGAGCTGTCGGGCCACCACGCTCTCAACAACCTTCGCCACAAAGCGAAGGTTGGAGATGGGAGGAAAGTAGTTTAAATTAGCTGGGTCCAAGGAAGGCTTCTTGAGGAGGGGCCTCACCACCGCCTCAAGGTGGAGGGAAAGGATCCCTCACTCAAAGAAGCATTAATTACTGCCTGGAGCCAGCCTCGTGTGACCTCCCAGGCGGCATAAACCAGCCAGGAGGGACACGGGTCCAATAAACACGTGGCAGCACTCAGCCTCCTCATGATCCTGTCCACTCATTTGGAGTCACAGGATCGAACTCGTCCCAGATAATATCTCTAAGACCTATTGTGATACTCCCCTCAGACTCTGACCAGTCGGAGTCCAAGCCTGTCCGGATCTGAGTGATCTTGTCCGTCAGATACTGACTAAACTCCTCGGCACGTCCCTGTAGAGGGTCCTCCCCCCCTCTGGTTAAGGAGGAAACGGGAGACCCTGAACAGGGCGGCCGAGCGATTATCTGCGGACGCAATGAGAGCAGAGAAGTATACATGCTTCGCCGCTCTCATCGCAGCAAGACCTAATATAGGTTCTTAACTGCGATCGGTCAGATTTGGACCTGCTGAACCTCCAACAGCTCTCCAGGTCTCTCTTCTGCTGCTTCATTTCCCAGAGCTCCGCAGAAAACCAGGGAGCTAACCGGGATCTGCAGCAGGTCAGAGGCCGCAAAGGAACAACTCGTTCGAGTGCCTCGTCGGCAGCCGTCTGCCAGGCGTCCACCAGGGACTCCACCAAGCTGTGGGCTAAGGAGGCCGACATTAACCCAAGCGCCGTCTGGAACCCTGCCGGGTCCATTAGGTGCCTGGGGCGGAACCATCTCATTGGTTCCGCCTCCCAACGACGAGGGGTGGCATATTGGAAGGCCAGCCAAAGGAGAGAATGATCAGTCCATGACAAGTGTTCTATAATTGGGGACCTCCCCAGATCATTTCCCCACTGCCCCGAGATAAAAACGAGGTCGAGCGTGTGTCCCCCCTCGTGAGTCGGACCCTGTATTACTTGAGTCAGGTCCAAGGCCGTCATGGAGGCCATGAACTCCTGAGCTATCCCTGATGCCTCTCCCAGAGAAGGCAGGTTGAAATCCCCCAGCACAATAAGCCTGGGGAACTCAACCGCCACCCCCGAGAGGACATCGAGCAGGGCAGGCAGGGCTGTAGTCACGCAGCTGGGAGATAGGTACGCGAGCAACAAGCCCAACTGACTCCCAGGGCCCCACCTCAAGAGGAGAGACTCACATCTGCCTATCTGCAGGACAGTGGTCTCCCTTGGACAAAGTGCCTCCCTGATCACAACCCCCCCCCCCCTACCCTGGGCCCGAGGTTGGTGCAGCACACGGAAACCCGGCAGGCATAAATCCACCAGAGGAACCCCTCCCTCTGGGCCCAGCCAGGTCTCCATAATGCAAGGCAGGTCTGCGCCTTCCTCCTCGATCAAATCCCGGACGAGGGGAGCTTTGTTCGCCATGGACCTGGCATTCAAATAGACCAACCTGAGACCAGGGCCCTGGTCCCCAAGCCCAGGGTGCAGGCGAACCGACAGTTGGGGCCATTGCTCAAAGACAGCGGGGGCACACCCCCCAAAAATGATACAGCCCGCCGTCCCTACCTCTGCCATTCCCAATCACTGTGGCTCACACACCCCACCCTCTCCCCCAGTACTCCGGACAGCCCCAACCCCACCCCTCCCCCACCATGACCCATTTCTAACCCGGACTGAGGATAGCCCAGTGGAGCCCCCCCCAGATTCCAACTGGGCTGGGCAACCCACCTAACCCCCTTAAAATTCTAAAAAGCTAAACAAAGGCCTTAGGACCCCTCTTACCAGCCCTCCCCAGACCCCAACTCATATCCACGCAATGCCACCTCTCGGGATCCAAAATCCATCATCAAGGTAGTCCAGAGATAGTCCGGCAGGCCACACCCAGGATAGAGGGGAATCCTTCAGGGCCTGCAACTCCGCAGCTAGGTAAGTTCGCATAAATCAGAAGATGGAACCATAAAAAGGGGCAAGATGATAGTAGGATTATCGGAGGACTGTGTGAGGCGTTTCCCCATTAGGTTTCCCTTCCTGGGGACCAGGGGCCTGATCTTTCCCCCTCTCTCTCTCCAATTCCTTTGGGATTAGTGGCTTGTTTAGTTGGACGGATCCAAATTTCAGCAACCAAAAGTTTTTGTTACTGCGCAACGTAGCTGCTAGCGCCATTTTGAATTTTGCCTAGCAGTGAGAGGTTCTTCCCCGTCTGGTTTCCCTTTCTGAGGACCAGGGGACCATTATTACTAATTCCTCCCCAATGTTTGGGGGGACAATACTTCTTAAATTGCAACTAATTCTCCTTGCCACCAAAACAGGGGTCCTCAAGTGATTTTGAACCCATTCTTGGGAATGGATTTCAGCTTTATCAAAGTTAATCAATACAGATAAACAAATATTATTTTTAAAAAATTAAAACTAATTAATTAATAACAAGAATATAAGAGGACCAAGCATCTTTGTTAAACACCTCCGGTTCCTCCAGGAAGCAGGTCCATAGTGGGGTCAACTTCATCTTCCTACACAAACATTAGCCTCAGTAACATGGCAAGTGGCCATAGCTCAAGGGCACCTACTTCCAGAGCAGCAAAGGCCCGGGACAAATCCACGGAGCCCAAAAAGCCCTCTGGAGCGGCGGAAAAAGATGCCCACAGAAGGCATCAAGCCTTAGAAAGAGAAGTGAGAAAGCGTGCCAGGAAGACTGAGCAAGTCCCGCCTCAGTCTATCACCACCCAGACCCCAGGCCCCACTCCCTCTCCCCTGGATTTATCTAACCAAACGAGGCATACCACCCTCAGACAGCCTCCTCCTGATATCCCAGAACCTGGCCCAACCCCACGAAGGGCTCCAGAGGCAACTTTTACACCCACAGTGGCTGGCCTCAGTTAGGAGGACGATCTACCTGAGGAAATTCCTGTCAGAATCAGAACGTGGATGGAACTGGCAATACAGAAGGGCATCGCGGCTGGGGTACAACAATCTGTTCGAGCTAGATGACATTCCGCAGCTTCAGATTGCAGATCCATCTCGAGCGGTCCCTAAGCATGATGGAGCAGCATCTCTCACAGGTACCTCTCCAAGGAGAGTTCTCTATCCCCCATGACAACCCCGCACAGGGTTTCCCAGAGCTGGGGGACCAAGATGAGCAAATGGACAAATTAGAAGAGGGGTCCATACAAAATGTTGATCAGGGTCTATCAGAGGCGGACCCACTGGAAAGGGGAATGTCAGATTATGAGGGCCTCATTCCCGACCAACCAGTATTTACAGGATTATTTCGCCCACAACTTTTCAGGTCCCTGTTGTTCAAGGCCAAGAACACCGCTTGCCTTGACAAAGCGACCTCCTCTTCACAACCAGCAGCGCCCCAAGATGAGTGAGGGGACTTAATCTTCTCCCAACCCATCAATGAAGCAGACGTAATTCCGGTCCCTCATATGTTTAAGGACTTAGTCCAGAGACAATGGGCCTCTGCTGCATCATATCCCGCACCCACGGGATATGATAAAAAAATTTATAATCTGGCTCCTGACTTTTCAAATGCTCTAAACACACCTGAAGTAGATGACCCGATAGTGGCCCTGGCATCTTCCTCTGCCATTCCCACTGAGGCAGAGGAAGCCCTGAAACCTGAAGGAAAAAAAGGCAGAACTGGCCCTTCGCAGAGCTCATGTTTCGGACACCTGGGCCATTAAAGCAGCTACGGCTGCTTCATTTTTTACTAGCTCCTCCCTTAGATGGCTTCGACATCTGAGGGACACCATACCTGTTTCCAACATACGAGCACATCAGGACATCACCAAACTTACCACGGCAGAAGAGTTTTCTGCAGATGCTACCTTCAATGCTGTAAAGTTCTCTTCCAGAGCCATCGCATCTCAGGTTTCAGCAAGGAGGTTATTATGGCTCCGGCATTGGCAGGCTGACACCAAACACAAGTGCAAACTGACATCAGCCCCAATCTTGGGGGGAAAGTTGTTTGGCAGTGTCCTCGATCCGCTCCTGATTGAAACCAGGTCCAAGAAGATTCTCCCCTCCCTTTTTCAAAAATCAGAAAATAAATCCCCCCCAGCTATTCCAGAGAAGCTCCTTTCGGACCTTTTATCAGGGACCCTACTACCCTCGTTTCCAGAGGGCATCAGGTTATAGGCAAGGGCAACAGGACAGATTCGATCCTACAGACAGGTATAGAAGAGGAGGACAAAGCAAGAGACAGCCCCGGGGAGCGGGAAATAGGTTTTTTCACCGCCCCAGATAAGAAACAGGATGAGGCACCCATTGGGGGGCGCCTAAAATTATTTGCCGACAAATGGGACGCCTCCACGTCTGATGCTAGGGTCAGGGACACTATTAGATTTGGCTTAGCTCTGGAGTTCCAATCCAACCCCCTGAACTTTTTTATGAGATGTCCACGATCCAGGGACCCTGAAAAGAGATCCCTTATGCAGACCGCTATCACTCACCTTCTAAAGATACGAGCTATTCAACCGGTCCCTTTGGACCAACAAGGTCGGGGATTTTATTCACATCTGTTTGTGGTCCCTAAAAGTTCAGGGGGATGGAGAGCAATTCTAGACTTAAAACGTCTCAATCGATCCCTAGTATACTGTAAATTCAAAATGACAACACTCCATCTTGCTCAGCATCAGACAGGGCAACGTTTTAACATATATAGACCTCACTGAGGCGTATTTACACATTCCAATCAGGCCATCCCACACTAAATTTCTTAGATTTTGTTATGATAATCTTCACTATGAATATGTCGCTCTCCCATTCGGTCTAGCCTCAGCTCCTAGAATCTTTACCAAGGTTCTGGCGGCCCTGGCCACTTTCCTCAGAGATACCCCCATCCGACTACAATGTTATCTCGATGACATTTTACTCTTGTCATCATCCACTAGGCAGGCCAACATAGATACTCAACTTACAGTAAGGACCTTGCAACAGCACGGGTTCTCCATAAATTGGACAAAAAGCCACTTATCCCCCTCAACCAGATTAATTCACCTGGGGGCTATCTTGGACACAGTACAGGGCAAGGTCTTCCTTTCTCCAGACAGGCAGGAAAGTATCAGGAGATTGTCACAGGAGATCAGGACCCTAAGAAGGGTACCTCTAGCCCTCCTATCTCAATTATTAGGGAAAATGATTTCCTGCATTTCCATTATTCCTTGGGCCCGATTCCACACCAGATATCTGCAGTGGTTCCTGTTACCGTACCAACGTTCCGGCAGAGAAAACTCCAAAGTATGGGTCACAGTACCACCGAACGTTCTGAGATCCCTTCGCTGGTGTACAGTGCCCTCAATCAACAAGGGTTGCCTTTTCAGAGACCCAGACAGATCAACAGTCACCACAGATGCCAGCCTATCCGGATGGGGGAGTCACTATCAGTCCCACACGGCTCAAGGGCGTTGGAATGTCCCGGAACAGTCATACAACATCAATTGGCTGGAGCTGAGAGCGGTCCACCTAGCTCTACGCAGGTTCTTACCACAGTTCCGGTGCAAACACATCCTACTTTTGACCGACAACATCACCACAAAAGCCCATATAAACAAACAAGGGTGCACCCACTCCAGGCAACTGATGGAGTTGAAGAGATTATTCCTGTGGGCCGAATGCAACTTGCTCTCTCAAAGCGTCATCAAACATCCAGGCAGATTGGCTAAGCAGGGCCACAGTCGACCAATCAGAATGGTGCCTGCACCCGTCGAACTTTCAGGAAGCAGTTCAGAGGTTTGGCCAACCCATCATCGACCTGTTCGCTTCCCCTCTCAACGCCCAGCTACCGTGGTTCATTTTGTGATACCCATCGCAGGGGGTGGAGGACGTAAATGCGCTCCGCTGTTGCTGGCTCCTTGGACTGCTATACGCATTTCCACCCCTCCCAGTGATTCCCAAACTGATCCAGAAGCTTCTGCAGGAGAGGGCAGATATGTTGTTAGTGGCCCCTTTCTGGCCACGGTGGACGTGGTTCGCAGACCTGAGGGACCTGTCAATGGAGCCGCCATGGAGGATCCCATCGTCGATCATTTTGCTGTCCCAGAGTCCAGTTTTACATCTGGACCCGCAATGGCTCAACCTAGCCGTATGGAAATTGAGCGGCGAAGTCTGAGGGGTGAAAACATTTCTAATCAGGTCATCCATACCATACAGGTGGCTAGACATCCTTCAACAAACCGTATCTACGAGGCAACCTGGTCTACTACTGCTGGTGTATGAGGTCTCAGGTTGACCACACTTCCCCATCAGTAGCACAACTATTGGATTTTTTACAGGAGGGCCTGAACAAGGGCCTATCACCAAATACCCTGCAAAGACAAGTGGTGGCCCTAGCCTCAGTCATATCTTGGGGGGATCTCACCTCCATTTCCCATCACCCTCGCATTCACAGTTTCCTCCGTGGTGCTAGGAATTTGCGGCCCCCTGTAGTACACCATTACCTGACTTGGGACCTCAACAAGGTGTTAACGGCACTTACTATGGGTCTTTTCGAACCCCTAAGGACCACGACCCTCCATTTTCTAACCTATAAGGTTGTCTTCTTAATTGCAATTACATCGGCACAAAGAATCTCCGAACTGGCAGCCTTATCTGTGCGAAAGGATCTCTGTATTTTCCATTCAGACAGAGTTATCCTTAGACCAGACCCAACCTTTACTCCAAAAATCAATTCAGCATTCCAGAGCACAAGAGCTGGCGCTCCCAATTTTTGTCCTGCCCCATCTCACAGACTTCGAACACCAATGCCACCGTTTGGACGTAAGAAGGGCTCTATGCATATACTTAGATCGCACGGCACCCTCTAGGAAAACTGAGGCCCTCTTCATGTCCTTTCAACCTAACACTCTGGGAAGCAAAGTTTTCTCTTCTACCATAGGCAGATGGTTGAAGGCCACAATCACTAAGTCATATGATTCCCACTCGCTACTGGTGCCCCAAGGCATAACAGCTCACTCCACCAAGAGCGCAGCAACCTCAGCAGCATGGGCCACGCAGGCCACAATAGACGAAATTTGTCGAGTGGCAACCTGGAGCTCACCTTCGCCATTTATTACAAAATTGATGTCTTTGCATCCGCTGAAGCTTCATTTGGTAGGAGGGTCTTGCAATGAGTTCATTCGGACTCAGAGAGGACTTCAACCCAGATGGAGTCCCTCCCTTAGGACAGTTCCAAGCTTTGGTATGTCCCACTACTGGATGCTCTGATCTATTCCGGCCAAGGGTCCTAGATCTTAGATAGGCTGAAGCATGGAGGGTATCATCACCTCAGCTTCGCAAAAACTGGGGACGCTAAGGAGGAGTCCCGTGGAGGAGGAGGAGCGTCCTCAAAATTTAAGCCCAGCCTGAATGGGAAGAGACGGAAGCACCTCCCACTACTGGATGCTCTTCACAGCTCACAGAGAACGGGCGTATCAGGTAAGTACCAACACCCTATTTACAACAGAGCTGCCATGCATATTTGTGGCCTAACAGACATACAACACATCAATATTTTGTGAGACATAAAGTCTGACAAGCTCTAATATCAATTTGGAATAAAATAAGATCGCAAAACTATATGGCAACCACAGGTTGGCTTTGCCGCTTAGAAGCTATATCATACCCAAACCTCTATAACCAAAAAAAGGCAATTACATACAAAGATACCCTAACAGATGAAGGAAGACTAAAACAAAGACTTGAACTTATTCAACAGGGTTTAACATTGGAATGGTGGGCATATCTTCAAGTACAATCCAGATATGAAAGAGATAAAAAAAGAATGGGAATAAACTGCCAAGGTACAATATTAGATAAAATATTATTAGGACCAGAAAAGAAACAAATAAAGAAATTATATAATTATCTATTAGACTACAAGATGTATGAGGAGCAGGTGAAAGAATCAATGGTAGGGCTAGAAATTTCGGCTATAACATAAATTTGGATCAATGGCAGCAAATCTGGGATAGGAATAAAGATCACTTTAGCCACATCTTATAAAGAAAATCTGTTTAAGATGTTCTATAGATGGCATCTCCCACCCACCAGTTTAGCTAAAATGAATAGTTCCCAATCTCTGGTATGCTGGAAATGTTCGAAAGAATGGGGCACCTACTACCATATGTGGTGGGAGTGCGAGAAAATGCAAGATTTTTGGCAAAAAATTCAGCAATGTTAAACTTAAAAATAAATTATACACCAGAAATGTTTCTACTAGGAATAACAAATGAGAATCTTAAAAAGCAGATTTATATCTAATTATTCATATTATCACAGGTGCATTATTAATTGCCCAAACATGGAAACTAAAAGAAACACATAGCAATGAAGTAATAAAAAAATTCTACACTGTGCTGAGTTAGATAGTTTAACGTTAGAACTGAAGGAACGAGATACTTCAGAATTCTATGAAATATGGAAAAAAATTTATAATTGGAGGGATAGGAAAGTCAAAAAATGTGAAATAGAAATTAAAGAAAAAGTTTATACCTCAATAAAATGTCTAAGTTACAAACGGATATAAAGATTTACAATGTAAAGATGTATATAGATGTGTGTGTATGTGTGTGTGTATAAATGTTATATTGTTTGATGACATTCTGCTATTATACCAATGTAAAGACTGCTGATATATGTCAAAAGATCACCACGTTCAAATGTTTTTAAAACGTAATTTTCAATAAAAATTTTAAAAAAAATCCACCCACTTCTAAGGGTCTCTGCTCCACTTTTAAACAGTAGTGTTGTATACTTTAAGGCTTAGTCCAAACCTGCCTTCCATTTGTACTGTTCTTGTGCTGAGAATAACTGGGCTCTATCTTCAGCCTGACCACTTTTCAAATATTGGACGTTATCTTTGTACTCCCTGCTTCAATCCCAGCAAAACAACTCCAGCTTTTAAAAACATTTGCCATTATGTAAGTGGCCATTATGTGAACATTCTTTTAAAATTGTGGAGCCTTGATCTGAAGGCAAAACTTCAATTATACTTTGCCTGGCACTGAACAGAGCAGAATCACATTTTTCATGAGCTGGTCAGTAATCTTCTCCTGAGGCCATCTATTTATGTTAATTTTTAAGCAACCACAGTACTGTCTCATATATTATCCAATAGATGCCAGGAAATTTTTTCCACATATACAACGAACCACTCTTCCCAAATCTACACGTGATTTTGATTTTAGGGTTTCAATGCATATATTCAAGCATGTCCTTTTCTGAATCTAATCACATACTCTCAGCCTTTTATTATCAGTAAATTAGATAAAGCATTGCTTTATATGAAGGCAGGACAAGAAGCCATGAATTGAAAATAAACAAGGAGAGATCCGACCTAAAACTAAGGAGACATTTCCTGACAGTTAGAATAATTAATCAGTGGAACAACTTGCCACCAGAAATTGTGAACGCTTCAACACTGGAGGTTTTTAAGAAGAGATTGGACAACTATTTGTCTGAAATGGTACAGGGATTCCTGCTTGAGCAGCGAGTCCTTCCAATGTCCCTTCCAACTCTGTTATTCTCTTATCAAAAACATTTGTAACATCGTAAGAACTGGGGAAGCCTTGGAGGCCAGATTCTAAACCAAATTAAAGTAGCAATAGCACTGTAGAAAGTTAGCACCCACCCCTCTCCTAGAAGAATGAAATATTCTAGGAAATATTCAAAAGGCAGAATATTATATTTCCCTGGATGAAGAAAAGGAGAAACATGTTTTAAAGACAAAGCAGCTTCCTGCAGCTCCCTGCCCCCCCTTCAGCTTCAGTGTGATGGGATTAAGACATGGTCCTCAGGAA
This sequence comes from Naja naja, assembly GCA_009733165.1. Classification (NCBI taxonomy): domain Eukaryota; kingdom Metazoa; phylum Chordata; class Lepidosauria; order Squamata; family Elapidae; genus Naja; species Naja naja. Next base: position 138,127 of record SOZL01000005.1, on the reverse strand, counting down.
ATGATAGGATTACCCATCTCACCACATGGCACCTGGGAAGATTGCATTAGCTAGCACTCAGGTGAAGCCATGTGGTCAGGGGTGGGATTCAAAATTTTTAACCACAGGTTCTGTGGGCATGGCTTTGGTGGTGGGCGTGGCTTGGTGGTCATGTGACTGGGTGGACATGGCTTGGTGGTCATGTTATTGGCTGGGTGTGGCCAACTCAATATCACTCACATCGAGGCACGCATCTCCTTGCCTGGCCTCTCATGACTGTGGGAATGCTGCAACAGTCGTAAGTGTGAAAAATGGTCATAAGTCACTTTTTTCAGTGCCATTGTAACTTTAAATGGTCACTCCACACAAGCAAAGTACCAGCAAAGGAGGGGAAAAAAACTCCAGAGACAGTCCTGAGACAGGAAGTCTAGTCCTGCCAAGAATGTAATAAGGGTTATTGGAAAGGCAGTTTCTGTAAGTAACACCAGAATGTTTCCTTCCTGCCTTCCTTACAGGATTAGGCCAGTAATTTCTTCTAAGAACCGGTTCTCCAAACTGCTTAGAATGTTAACAATCGGTTCTAGCAAATAGGTGCAAACTGGTAAAATCCCACCCCTGCATGTGGTCCAAAGTCTACAAAGTTAGCTAAGACCCCCGCCCCTGGGAGTCTGACAGCCAATGGGATACATTTCTTACACAGGAACGGGAAACACTAAGGTGGGGCCCAACAGAGGGTATGAAACCAGGGGATTTTCAGCATCTCTGCCCTTTTTGCCCAGGAGCTCCAAGGCATGTGGTCCTGTCCACCATTAAACATTCTTTCCAAGCAACTTCCATGAATCCAGTGTCTTTTTCCCACTTGGAACTGAACCCAGAAGGATATTTCTTCCAACAATTTGGCACCCAAGCAGATGGGACTCCAAGTTAACCTGATCAATGGACCTGGTGCAGGTAAGCAGGCCCTTGCTGGCAGAGACCCATTGAGTTTGTGGGTGAGTTTTATTCTTCTTTTGTCTCTTGATCACTTCTGATAATTCTATCACTGATATTCATTCATTTAACATAGTTTTTACTTTTTCTGGTACTTTAGGTAATTCCAGGTTTTTTTTTTCAAATATTGTTTAATTTTCTCTTCTGAAACTTTTTCTTGCTCATACAGCTTTTCACAATAATCTTTTTTTTTTTTATCCTCATTTTGGTAGTATAAAGTTCCTTTCTCATCTACCAGGCTATGTAACAATTTCTTATCTTTCTCTGTTTTCAATTTATATGCCAACCATCTTCCTGGCTTATTTGCATTTTTTTTAAAGTTCTGTTTAGGATTTTCAGAGCACAGGACTTTCTGTTAGGGAAAGGAGTGTGTGTGTGAAATGGAAAGGAAAAGTGAAAGAGAGTTGAAGTGGGGCAACTAGCTGGGAAGTCACTGAGCAAAGCCTATGAGAGGAAGGGGCCCTTACCTCTGGAAGCAAGCAGAGGACCTTTCAGACTCTTCTGAGTCCAAAAACTGTGAGTGAGGAAAAGCTGGTAACAGGAGGTGTCTGTACTCACTGCAGGGAGCAGTGGAGTCCTCCCAGACCCCCTTTTGGTCTGAAAACTGCTAGGCAGGAGAATGTCTGTACAGGAGGTGTCTGTACTCTGATAGGGAACCAGAGTCCTCCCGGATCCCTTTTGATCTGAAAACTGCTGGTGGGGCGGTTGTCTTACTAGGAGACCTAGTTCGCTGGGACCTGGCAGGGCCAAAGTGAACCCCACATCGGAAGGGGAACATGGGAAACTCTAGCTCGAGGGTCATGGTAGGCTCCCCAATGAAAGACTTGCTTGACGCCTGGGACGAATAGAGGCAGTTGCCTGTCCAGGTGCGCATGAAAAAAGGTTGTGTGACGAATAGAGGCAGTTGCCTGTCCACGTGGGCATGAAAAAAGAAAGAAGGTTGTATAAGAAGTGGGCTTTGCTCAGGGATAAAGCTGCAAAACTAATTTGGCTAAATAAAGGTACCTAAAAGAAAAGGGAAATATATAAATAGGAATGCTGGGGTTTTTGTTTTGTTTATTTGTCTGTCTGTCTTTTTCTCTGTCTTCTATGCAATCACATGGTTTGTTAAGATTTGTGCCTTCCCTAATTTTACTGAGATTTATGGCAGGAATGACTGGTGTGTGTATAAACCTCAAGAGTTCTGTTTGCCTCTCTTTGTCCTCCTTGTTTGTGTGTGTGTATATGTCTAAATCTTTGTGCGCCCTCAAGGTAATTGTAACTGAAAAATGTCTCCAATCCAAAAGACAAATATTTTAAATTGCTACACAAAATTCTTAAAAGCACTGAAAGAAAATCCCTTCACCCAGTCTGGTCTGGCCAACTAGACAGAGTGAAGAACACTGAGTTCAATTTCCTTTCCTTTCTGTGCTTTTAAGAAAAGCCCAAGGTTATGAGCGGATGTTTTAAGTTAATTTACAGGAAAAGTTTCATTCTTGCATTTACTGTGTGTTTGAATGATTTCATCTGTCCATCCTTTTCCTGAAGCATGTGAATCCAGTTTTTTTCTTTCTCATCTGTTGTCTCCATTTTGTTGAAACTGATTTATCTGTTTAATAACTGCAATACTGATGTGTTGTTGTTTTTTCCTCAAACCCTGCCTGCAAGCTATCTCCCCCCCCCCCCAATCTCTAATCCTTTTACAATGCCTTTCCTGGTAGAATTATTATTATTATTATTATTATTATTATTATTATTATTATTAATGAGACTTGTATGCCGCCCCATCTCCGAAGACTCGGGGCGGCTCACAACTAAAACAAGAAAACAATAAATAATTAAAAAAGAATTAAACTAACAAGCCCCATTAAGATACAATTACATAAATACACGATAAAACCATAATAAAAACCACCCCCCCCCAAAGGGTCATAGCCCGGCTTGGTTAAATAACCAGGTCTTCAATTCACGGCGGGCGCGGAGGTCAGGGGCCAGCGGAGCCCGGGGAAGCTGATTCCAGAGGTCAGGGGCAATAGAATAGGCTCGTCGTCGGGGACCGCCAACCGGCATTGGCCAGCCCGGGACCCCAAGGAGTCCTTGCCTATGTGATGCACAGGGCGGTTAGTGCTTGATGTCGGCAGGAGTCGCTCCCTTAAATATTGGACCCATGTCATGGAGGACTTTGTATGTTAGTGTTAACACCTTGAATCTCACCGAGCACAACCGGCAGCCAATGCAGACAGCGCGGGAGGGGGTAACATGGGAGAACCGGAAACTCCCATCACCACCAGCGCCGCATTTTGCACCAGCTGCAATCTCCGGATAGTATGCAAGGGTAGTCCTAAATAGAGAGCGTTGCAGTAGTCGAGTCTGGAGATAACAAGGGCATGAGTAACTGTGCGCAGGGCATCGCAGTCCAGAAAAGTTGGCGAACCAAACGGAGCTGGGCAAAGCCCCTGGGCGGCCCCACCTGCTCCTCCAATCGAAGCCGTGCATCCAGGAGGACCCCAGATTCAGCCCTATCCACAGGGGCAACACCACTCCCCTATGGTTAAAGATGGATAATCCTGACTGGGCCGCGATGCGGTATGCACAGCCACTCAGTCTTGGCGGGTTGAGGCGAAGCATGTTTCCATTCATCCAGATCCGTACGCATCCAAGCACTGGGTCATCAGGAGAGGGCATCACCGATCTGGTTCGGGTGGAGATATACAGCTGAGTATCATCTGCATATTGATGGAAACTCACCCGAAACCACGGATGATCTCACCCAGCGGCTTCATATAGATGTTAAATAGCAGGGGAGAGGACCGACCCCTGAGGGACCCCACAAGAGAGCACCCTCGAGGTGGACCTCTGTCCCCCGCCAGTACCGACTGCGACCGCCCGAGAGGTAGGAGGTGAACCACTGGAGTACAGTGCCCCTATACCCAACCCCGTGCAGAAGGATACCATGGTCGATGGTATCAAAAGCCGCTGAGAGGTCTAATAGGACCAGGACGGAGGAAAAACCCTGTCCCGGGCCCTCCAGAGATCATCCATCAGTGCGACCAATGCCGTCTCCGTGCTGAAACCAGGACGGAAGCCCGATTGATCTGGATCCAGGTAGTCCGCTTCATCCAGGAAAAGTGGAAACTGCTGAGCCACCACACTCTCAACAACCGCTAAAAGCGAAGGTTGGAGACTGGACGAAAGTTGTCTAACACGGCGGGTCCAGGGCAGGCTTCTTCAGGAGGGTCTCACCACCGCCTCCTTCAAGGCGGAAAGACACCCTCCCTTAGCGGCGTTGACAACTGCCGGAGCCAGCCGCAGGTGACCTCCTGGCGGCATAAGCTAACCAGGAAGGGCACGGGTCCAACAAACATGTGGTGGAACTCAGGCGCATAATCCCGTCCACTTCATCCTCAGAAACAGGATCGAACTCATCCCAAATCACACTGGCCAGACTACTTGCATCCCAATCCTCAGACCACTGCAAATCAGAGGACAACCCGCTCGAATTGAGCGATCTTATCCGACAGATATTGACCAAACTCCTCAGCTCTTCCCTAGCGGGTCCGCTCCCTCCCTGGACGAAGGAGAGTGGGTAACCCAAACAGGCTGGGCGGTTATCTCTGGACGCTATGAGAGTGGAGAGATAAGCCCTTCTCACCACTCTCATAGCAACCAGGTAAGTCCTAACATGGGCTCTTAGCTGGGCTCGATCGGCCTGGGGCGGGTGGACCTCCACCTGCTCTCTAAGCCCCTCCGACGGCGTTTCATCTCCCGGAGCTCCTCCGTATACCAAGGAGCCAACCGGGATCCACGCGTGTGAGGGGTCGCATGGGGACAACCCTGTCGAGGGCATCTGGCGCAGCCTGTTGCCAAGCAACCACCAGATCCTCGACAGAGCTGTGGGCAAGGGAAGGGGAAAAACCCCAGTTCGCCTGGAACCGCTCCGGGTCCATAAAGTCTGGGGCGGAACCACCTAAGTGGCTCCTCCTCCCAGCAGTGGGGGCGGCCTGTTGGAAGACCAGCCGTGGGAGATAGTGATCAGACCATGGAGCGGGCAGAGCTGTAGAAATAGCTGCCCTCTGTCACCGCCACTGCTCAGAGACAAAAACTAGGTCAAGAGTATTTCCCCCTCATGGGTAGGGCCCTGAATTAATTGGGTCAGGCCCATGGTTTCCATAGTCGCCATGAATTCCTGGGCCAATCCCGGCCCCCAGGGAAGGCAGGTTGAAGTCCCCAGAACTACAAGACTCGGGAACTCCACCGCCACCCCGAGAGGGACGTCCAGAAGCCCAGGCAGGGCTGCTGTCACACAGCTGGGGAAAGGTATGTGAGCAGCAAGCCCACCTGACCATTAGGCCCCACCTCAGGAGGAGGGTCTCACTCCCACCTATCTCTGGCATAGTGACCTCCCTTGGAAACAAGGTCTCCCTAATAACCACAGCCACCCCCACCCCTTCCCTGGGCCCGTGGCGGTGCACAACCTGAAAACCTGGAGGGCATAATTCCACCAGAGGGACACCACCCTCTGGGCCCAACCAGGTCTCGGTGATACAGGCCAGATCTGCAGCCTCCTCCTCAATGATCTCCCGGAGGAGGGTGGACTTGTTAGCCACAGACCTGGCATTAAAATACACCAGCCTGAGCCCAGGGGTCCCAGTTCCCGTGCCCCTAGGGAGGAGGCCATAGGGTCGGAGCGAGCGCCGCGTAGCTGGCGGTGCGCGCTCCCAACACAGAATATGGCCCTATGCCTCGGCGTCTCCCGCCAACCCCAACCACCCTGGGAATGCGGACCCCACCTCCGACCCCAGAGCCCCTGCCCCCAACCCCTGCCCCCGCCGTGAACCGGCTGAGAACAGACCCATCTACCCCCTCCCTAACCCCTTAAGACAATCAATTAAAAATTTCAAAGTTTCCCCTTCCTTCCAAATTTAAAATTTGGCCCATTAGTCGCAACATGCCACCTCTCGGGATCCCAAATCCGTCATTAAGGTAAGTTCTTGATAGCATAGGGGCCACTTCACAGACTGGGGAATGTCTGGAGGGCCCGTAGCTCTAACAGGGAGTAGGCAAGCATAACACAAACATCTCAAGGCAAGTCGATACAAGAGGTAATTGATTAGATGGACATATTGCAGAAATGGAATTACAATAAAAAGGGACAGGCCATGAAAAATAGTCAGGAAACAATCCACAATCAGCAGTTCTCTCACAGCTGCTGATGGTTAGAATCCAAATAAACCAATCACTGCTCTGCCACCACAGTGACTTGTGGTGAAAATCCTGAACAGCCCCAGCCCTCTCACTGCAGGGGGGTTACATCCTCCCATTGCCCTCTCACTACAGTGGGAGGCAGCCAAGTCCCAGAGAGAAAGGCAAAATGTAAGTCCGGGCAAATGGTATAGATGGTAAATGGTACAGATGAACCGAGTACCAATAGTGTCAAACGAGTCCCAGATGACAAAAACAGACAGGAAGACAGTGATCACAGATGAAATGCCCAGGTAGCATAGGGCAATCAGGTCCATAGGAATCCAGAGAAAGTCCAACATCCGATACCGCCATGACCGTGGGTCCAGGGCCATAATGCCGTCCCTTCTTGGGGGTCATCTCCAAGGACTCAACCCACAGCCCCGTCCGGGAAGGCTGGTTCATCCACCTCAGGCCAAGGCCAAGACCACGAATATGTCCTCTTCGGATCCTCCAGACCTGCAGGCCTCCACCCCGCCCCCGTAGATCTATTCCTCCCAGAGCTCTCACTTCTGGGGAAAAGGAAGGAGGGAGCTCTTCGGGGAGGCTCAAAAAGTCCAAGCCCCTACAGGAACGCCGCTCCAAGCCAAAAACGGAGAAGGGGGGGGGCATTGAAGCACTGTCTTGCTGTCGGGGACTCAAAGGACTCCACAGGATTACCTTCACGGCAACCACGGTACCAGGAACCACAGACCGCCGTTGTTGTCGCCCCTCTTCCATGGAGCCAAGCCCCAACGCAGCAGAATCGTAAACTGCCCAGCCAGCTGCAAACGCCACCGCCGTTAAACCCCAGCCAGCCACGCGTCTCCAGCAGCAGCAGCAGCAGCTGAGAACCACCGCAAGCAGAAGCATCGGGTCCACGGGACCATCAAAACGCCATCGGTGCCGAAGTTTCCTGGCACCAGGACTTCGAAAGCGGCGGGCGGCGAAATTGCTGTTCTTTTTCCAGCCGGGGAAAGCTGCGGATGGAGTAAAAGTCGGGGAGAACGAGCTCGACCACGCTGAACCGCCGGCCCAATTTCTGCCAGAACGGCTCTGGCGGCACCCCCACACCTCCCCAGGGATGGTTCCAGGAAGAGTGGGAACTACAGGCGAGCCCCTCTCTCAAAAATCCATCAAACCTCCGACTGCCGAAAGAGCTCTCTCACCAACAAACCGCCATCTTCGACATGCGCATTATTACCAGAAAAGCGGGGAGGGGACCCTTGTTCTTTGTCTTTCAGCCCTGCCACACGTGGAAACAAGATGCCACCCCCTAGAGACATTCCATCCACTGGAGCCAATAACTGGGTTTGGATCCAGCCTCCAATGAAAGTCATTACAGCAACCAGAGTGGGGCAGACCTTCCCAAGCCTGACTGACCACCCATACTACCAGGCCAAGCCTATGTCACCCAGAGACATGAAGAAAGGGACCCTGAGATGGACCAGTAAAAGACTAAAAGATTCTTTAATCCCCAGAAGAGTTAGAAAGATTATGGGGGGAGGGTGGAAATTCATTGTAATTTGAAATTCATTGTAATGTTTTCTTTCTGGTATCATTTATATTGTAACCAGTTTGATGTACTCATGTAAGGATTGTATTTGAGTGGCTGGCCCAGCAAGTTCTGAACACCTTGGACTTCTGTCTGGTGGGAGGGAAAATTGTCCAGCATGTTTGTATTGTCTGTATTATAAAGTAGCTGCATACACAAGCATACACATAGAGGCATACCTTTCAAAATTAGACAGGTTATTCCCTTCACCTACCTCCACATAAAGCTGCTCCTAGCTTCCTTTTTTAATGTGTTTTTTTATTGTTGGATTTTTTTTTGCTGCTCTGTGGCACTAAAACCCAAGCAGTCATGTCTCCCTGCTAATCCCATGGTGGAGAGGGCATCCCTTTCAGGCAATTCCCTCACTTGAAGAGATAGCAGAAAAGAGATCTCCAAACCCAAGCCCTGACTTTGACTCTCAAATGATGCTGCCCAGCTGCCCAGTAAAGCAGGATATGTTCCACTGGTGGTCTCATGAGTAGGTGTCCCAGGGCTCATTGTGTATAATTTAAAAAATACTAAATAGCTTGGATTGCACACTGGCTAACCTCAATTTGGCCTCACAACCCCTGGAAACTAAGAGCTAGGGCAGAGTTGGTAACAATCCCTTGGAAATGGGCAGCCTGTAATTTAAAGGAAAACCATGGCTGCGAAAAAAAATTGGGACTTGTGCTTGCTTGAAACCTGTTTGGAAACTCACAATGATATCCAACATCTGAAAATAATTGACATGGAAAATTGGATACTGTAAATTTATTTCCAGAACCTTTTCCCTGGCTGCTAGACCTTTTTTTTTTTTTTTAATTACATTTATATGCCCTTCTCCAAAGACTCAGGGGCTTACAATTTTGGAGCACAACCCAATGTGCTCAGCAATAGCCTTCATTCCATTGTATATGCCTGCTTATTACTAAGCGGCATTTTTCAACCTTCATGGTTGAAAGCTTTTTGGGAGCCACCGAAGGAATCCTTTTCTGTTGCCTCTATCAATGCCTTCCCCTTTGCATCAGAAAAATTAAAACCACCCATCAAGTCTCCCTGATCTGATCATTTTTAAAACTCTTTTGCCAATAAAATGTGTGTTCTACCCACATATTTTGGCAAAAAGGGGGGATATTGTAGAAAGTTAGCACCCACCCCTCTCCTAAAGAATGAAATATTCTAGTAAATATTCAAAAGGCAGAATATTATATTTCCCTGGATGAAGAAAAGGAGAAACGTGTTTTAAACACAAAGCAGCTTCCTGCAGCTCCCTGCCCCCACTTCAGCTCCAGGGTGATGGGATTAAGACATGGCCCACAGGAAATGATAGGATTACCCATCTCACCAGATGGCACCTGGGAAGATTGCATTAGCCAGCACTCAGGTGAAGCCATGTGGTCCAGACAAAGTCTACAAAGTTAGCTAAGACCCCTGCCCCTGGGAGTCTGACAGCCAATGGGATACATTTCTTACACAGGAACAGGAAACACTAAGGTGGGGCCCAACATAGGGTATGAAACCAGGGGATTCTCAGCATCCCTTCCCTTTTCGCCCAGGAGCTCCAAGGCATGTGGTCCTGTCCACCATTAAACATTCTTTCTAAGCAACTTCCATGAATCCAGTGCCTTTTTCCCCACTTGGAACTGAACCCAGAAGGATATTTCTTCCAATAGCACGTAAGACTTATATGCCGCTTTGTAGTGCTTTACAGCCCTCTCTTAAGCAGCTTAGAGTCAGCACATTGCCCCCAACCATCTGGGTCCTCATTTTACTGTCCTTGGAAGTTTAGAAAGCTGAGTCAACCTTGAGCTGGTCAGAATCAAACTCCAGGCAGTGAGCAGTGAGTTAGCCTGCAATACTCCCTTCTAACCACTGCACATCCAGGGCTGTCAAACTCCCGGCCCGTGGGCCAGATGTGTCACAGTCTGGCCATGCCCATGCCCAGTTTAGCAAAGGGGAAAAAGTCCCGATATATCACATGATGCTGCTGCGACGACGTGAGTTTGACACCCTGATCTAAGTAGTCTGGCATAGGATGGCCCAACCTTTTTTTTGACATCCAAGGAAGAAGGAGAGCACCTAACATCTTCCTGGGTAAACACAGCAGCATGCCTGCAAACATCTCTTTACATGTTGTTACAACACTCCTTACAACACCCAGTTAATATCCTTGGCACATTGCCTAAAACGGAGCGGCGAGGAGAAGAAGAATCCATATCACAAAGGTGAACCACCTGAAGCCATACAGGGTTGCAGGGCTGCCATCCAAAAGCAGCCATGGAATGCAGAAATACAGGAATTCCTCCAACTTACAATAAGCCATTTAGGGACCGTTTAAAGTTCCACGGCACTGAAAAAAAGTGACTTATGACCGTTTGTCACACTTAAGACCGCTATGCATCCCCGGTCACCTAATCAAAATACAGGCACTTGGCGACTCCTAGTTATGACGCTTGCGATGTCTTGGGGGTCATGTGATTGTGACCTTTTGACCAGCAAAGCCAATGACGGCCGATTCAATTAACCATGTTACTAATTTAACAGCTGCAGTGCTTCACTGAACAACAAAACAGTTGGCAAGAAAGGTCGTAAAATTGGGGGGGGGGCAAAGCTCGCTTAACAAACATCTCACTTAACGACAGGTTTTGGGCTCCCTTAAATTGAGGACTAGCTGTTCTTTTTTGCAAGCTGTGGCACGCCAGGGCAGCCTGGGGCTAAAAGAGCTGCCTACCTAGCAGTAGCAGGAGGATCCAAACTATGTAGCATTGCTAATAAAACACAACATTTAAGAGACTCAAGTTACCTAGAAAACGCCCTTCTTCACTTCTGTTGCTGAAGAAAACCTACTATCACCTTTCATAAACTGGCTAAGCGGGAGGCAAGAGAATAAGCTAAAAAAAATCTTCCGAGGGGGGGGTTGGGATATTGAGTGGGAAAAACATCAGCAATTTTTGTCTTCTGCTGGCAGGGGAAAACAAATGTTGCCTTCGGAAAAGAAAGGAAAAATCCTCTCCAGCAAGGCTTGAGTATGTCTGAACTAGAGCACGTTTTTTGCATCTGACAATAACAGGCAGGTCCCAATGACTGTTGAGAAGGGGAAAGGGAGCTTTTCTTGAAGGGGGAAACCTTCAATTTCTTCTTGGCTTCCAACTTTTTTTTATTATTAATATGTCAAGCATGACAGGCCAGATGATCTGAAAACACGCTTGAGCTAACTCATTCTTGTGACACTTACTTGCACAGCTGTAAATAGCCAGGAGAGGAATGAATCTGTGTTCTGGTGGTGATGAGATTTTAGTAATTTGGGTTCAGCAAAGTCCACCACTCAGTGAATCCAACAAGCTTATATACCCTTTTAAAAAAGGCATATATGTCTAGTCTGTTTACACTGAATGTTCTTTAAATTTACCCTCCTGTTCTCAGGTTCCAGAAAGCTCCTAGCTTCAAGGCAAAGACAGGCCAAGAATGATATTTCTGTTTAGAGTTCTACATCATAAAATCTGCTTTCTGTGACTGCTTGTCAGCCCCATCAGATAGATCAGATCAGAAATCTACTCCGTAGGAAGTTTGAAACTATTTCCCTCCCCAATATATTTAATTAACTGCTCCCACCTTTCTTTCACGTTCCATTTTCTATTCCTACAATATGAGAAATCCCTTCACACACACACAAAAGGCTGCAACATGTATCTTGTTTGCACAGGGAACTGCTGGGGCTCCATTAGCAGACCCCGGGTTGAACAAGGCAAAAGGGAAACAAGACAAAATTAAATTTCTTTTTTGCTAGAAGAACCACAGCATCAATTTCAATGGAATGGTGAACAGAAGGGCCAACCCTGGAAGTCGCCTACTTACCAAGGACCTGGCCTGCTATCATCCTGCCATCCTCTCCCGCCACTGCAGAGCGGGCATTGCGCTCGTTCACATACTGCACAAACGCAAAGCCCTTGTGCACGGAGCAACCCACAATCTTGCCGTACTTGGAGAAGATGGCCTCCACGTCTGATTTCTTGACCACGAGGGTATTGAGGTTTCCGATGAAGACGCGGGAATTGAGGGAACGGGGATCTGTCTTGTTGGTGACGTTGCTGGCCATAGCTCACCCACACAGCAGAAAGGCTAACCTGCTGCCAAGGCCAGGGAAAGGGAGAAAAAGATGGGTCAATGAAAGGAAAAGGGTCAGATGTCATAGCTTTTTACACATATATAACCAACTGCAAAGAAAGACACAAATGCACACATTTTGGGGGCATCATCTGACAAGTAGCACTTTCTCAGAATGAAAAGCTACCAGCGTGAGGCATGCTGGGAAATCTCAGTTGCATCCTCCTAGGTATAAGATACAGCAGTTTTGGCACACACACACAAAAAATAAAGGTCAACAACACTAGGAAAAAAACCTTTCCTGAAAAGTAAAAATTAAGAGAAAGAAAAGGGAGGTATTTTTACCATTAGCCTACCATAGTCCACTATCTCATTAAAAAAAGCCTGTACGAGGATTGGATATATGAAAACAATTTTGTCTAAAAGATGCAAAGGCTTTCAGCACAAGTCAACTCAAACTGCTTCCATTTCCATTTTTTTCCAGCATCAAACATCTTCTGAACAATGTCAACACGACTCCTACCTTAGTTCTGTTCCAAGCAGCATTGTCAGGAAAATGCAATCTACCATTTCAATACATGCTTTGGTCAATAGAAGCAGTGGCATAGGTAAGTAAGACAAATGCAGGAAGCCCAGCAGACTTCAGTTCAGAGGCAATTAATAAAAAGTACTTATTATCAAGGGGCAATCTTCCTCGATTTCTTCTTAAAATTGAGACAATCTATAAATAAAGGGCGCCTAACATTTTCAGGATTCTGCATGTTCTAACCTCCACCTTCAAGGACATTCTAATTAAGAATGCAATCCAAATCCAATTTGGGGAAGATTTACATGAACTAATTACCACAAATCTCTGTCCATAGATCTAGGCTATGTCTCAGAAGGGTGCTGCACTTGTATCTGGTACTTTTTTTTTCTAGTAGCACTCTGAAAGCTTTGACTTCTGATTACATGCAGGAGCTGTGAAGATTAGAAAAAAGGAGTGGCCTATTTAAGGTGCTGATGACAGACTATGCAGAGATCCATAGTACCTTCTTGTTTTGGATTCAAATACCTGTATGTCACTTTTATGCATTAACGGGAAATAACATATTTTATATGATTTGAATACCTTATCACTGGTGGAACCTCATTCTTGTGCAAACTTAAGGGAGTCTGGTTACAGTCTGATTTTGGCTAGGGCCCAGAGTAGCATTTTCTTTATTCCATATACTGTACTTATTTTCCCCTCAGGCTGCTTACAGGACAGGAATTGACAATAAAATGCAAAGGCAGCATCTGTTTGCCAACAATCCAAACTTGAAGGGCAGGACACAAAGTGGAGGATGAAAGACTGGCTTTGGTTGTTGAAGAATCCAAACTTTCTCTTGCAACCAAGTTCCCAGCAGACTGCACGTTCTCTGCCAATCCCAACCCTTCAGTCCCAGCTAATGAGCACACAGCTCTCTATCCAGATGGAGTGGACAGATGCACGTTTAATGCATGTGTACACGCATGAACTAAGAGCAAGAACACCGAGAAGGATGAGTGAAACAAGAAAAAAAAAGTAGGAATGATTTTCACTGCCAGTATTCAATTGAACCCTGTGGCTAGTCCATTTGACTAAGGTTCTTTTCTCTTTGTTGTCTGATACTGACTTATCCCTAAACACTGAACCACAGCTTTGATTTTACCTTTGGTAAAGGTAAAGGTTCCCCTCGCACATACATGCTACTTGTTTCCAGCTCTAGGGGGCGGTGCTCATCTGTTACAAAGCCAAAGAGCCAGCACTGTCCGAAGACGTCTCCGTGGTCATGTGGCAGGCATGACTAAACGCCGAAGGTACACAGAATGCTGTTACCTTCCCACCAAAGTGGTCCCTATTTTTCTACTTGCATTTTTACATGCTTTCGAACTGCTAGGTTGGCAGAAGCTGGGACAAGTAAAGGGGAACTCACTCCATTACACGGCGCTAGGGGTTCAAACCCGCCAAACTGCCAACCTTTCTGATCGACAAGCTCAGCATCTTAGCCACTGATCCACCGCGTCCCTTACCTGTATGTAGACAGGATTAAATAAATCCACTTAAGGTTTCTCTGCTCCATTCCATATCTTGTGCTTCAAAGAAACCACATTTTCATTCCTCTAATGAAAAGCAAAGCAATAGCTTTGTTTGAAACGGGTTGTTTGCTTCACTGCTCCTCCCTTCTTCTGTTTAAAAAAAAAACCCTTATTTCTCTTCAGTTTCTGCAGAGGCAAGGTGGAATGTTATTTTCATTTCTGCCTGAATACTAACCTAGGTAGGAAAGGGAAACCCACCTCTTCTTTCAAAGCAGGCCTCACTGCAAATTTAGCTAAGTCAGCCTGACAAAAATCTGTAAGATGAATTAAAATCCTAGCCAGCCTCAAGTGGTGGGAACTGTTTCTTTACTGGAAAGTCTTTTCACAATATTTATTTGTGGGGTCTACATTTTTGCTCTAGGACTTCAAAGAGACCTAGGTGGTAGTTCCATCTCCAGGTTTCGCTGAAAACTGTAAAGTAGATCAGACTTCGGGAGCGTGACTACTTCATAGATGTCCAGTGGCTGATGTGGACTAACAAGAGACAAGAAATTCTGCTCAAGGAGCCATTTTGAATGGGGAACAAATAACAGGTAATTTCTATCCCCATATATGACAATGCCAAACATGCCTACAGGTGAAACTCGAAAAATTAGAATATCGTGCAAAAGTTCATTTATTTCAGTAATGCAACTTAAAAGGTGAAACTAATATATGAGATAGACTCATTACATGCAAAGCAAGATAGTTCGAGCCATGATTTGCCATAATTGTGATGATTATGGCTTACAGCTCATGAAAACCCCAAATCCACAATTTCACAAAATTAGATTACATGCAATCAATAAAACAAGGATTGTACATAGAACAATATCAGACCTCTGAAAACTATAAGCATCCATATGTACTCAGTACTTGGTTTGGGCCCCTTTTGCAGCAATTACTGCCTCAATGCGGCATGACATGGAAGCTATCAGCCTGTGGCACTGCTGAGGTGTTATGGAAGACCAGGATGCTTCAATAGCGGCCTTCAGCTCTTCTGCATTCTTTGGTCTCATGTCTCTCATCTTTCTCTTGGCAATGCCACATAGATTCTCTATCGAGGTCAGGTCAGGAGAGTTTGCTGGCCAATCAAGCACAGCAATCCAGTCATTGAACCAGGTTTTGGTGCTTTTGGCAGTGTGGGCAGGTGCCAAGTCCTGCTGGAAAATAAAGTCAGCATCCCCATAAAGCTCGTCTGCGGAAGGAAGCATGAAGTGCTCCAAAATCTCCTGGATTTCACCCTGGACTTAATGAAGCACAGTAGACCAACACCAGCAGATGACATGGCTCCCCAAATCAACAGAGACTGTGGAACCTTCACACTGGACATCTTGCAGTGTGTGCCTCTCCACTCTTTATTTATTTATTTGTTGGGATTTCTATGCCGCCCTATCTCCCGAAGGACTCAGAGCAGCTTACAATGATAAAAACAGAAAATACAAACTTCAAGAAACTATTAAATCTAAAAACCCCAACATTAAACCTAAAACCAATTTAAAACCCACAGTCAGACCAATTAAAACTATTACAATCTCCTTCAGTCCAGGTTGGCTGAACAAAAAAGCCAGGTCTTCAGGTCACGACGGAAGGAGCAGAGGTCAGGGGCCACCTGAAGCTCCACGGGCAGTTGGTTCCAGAGAGCGGGTGCTCCCACAGAAAAGGCCCTCCCCCTGGGGGTCGCCAGCCGACATTGTCTGGCTGACAGCACCCTGAGGCCCCACCTGTGTGAGCGCACCGAGCGATCGGACGTCATTGCTGGCAGCAGATGCTCCCGCAAATACCCCGGACCTAAACCATGAAGGGCTTTATAGATGATAACTAGCACCTTGAACCTCACCCAAAGGGCAACAAGCAGCCAATGCAGCTTGCGCAGGAGGGGTGTAACATAGGAGTATCGGGACACTCCCATCACAACCTGCACGGCTGCATATTGCACCAGCTGAAGCCTCCGGGTGGTCCTCAAGGGCAGCCCCATGTAGAGAGCATTGCAGTAGTCTATACGGGAGGTAACGAGCGCATGAGTAACTGTACACAAGGCATCTTGGTCCAGATAGGGGCGCAACTGGCAGACAAGACGAACTTGTGCAAATGCCCCCCTGGCAACAGCTCTGACATGATCTTTCAAGTTGAGCTGTGCATCCAGGATGCCTAAATTGTGCACCCTTTCACAGGGGCTAACACCTCTCCCCCCATGACCAAAGATGGAACATCCTGGACAATCCGAGATGCCGGTACGTACAGCCACTTGGTCTTGGCCAAGTTGAGCCGAAGCCTGTTCCTTCCCATCCAGACCCGTACTGCTTCCAGGCACCAGGACATCACATCAAGGGCATCACTGACTTGGTTCCTCCATACTCTGGGTCCTTGGTTTCCAAATGAGATGCAAAAGTTGCTCTCATCAGAAAAGAGGGCTTTGGACCACTGAGCAACAGACCAGGTCTGTTTTTCTTTAGCCCAGGTAAGACGCTTCTGATGAAATTTGAGGCCCATGTCCAGGATCCGTCTGTGTGTGGTGGCTCTTGATGCACTGACTCCAGCCTCAGTCCACTCCTTGTGAATGTCAGGGTATAAAAACAGCATCCCTGCTAATTAGAGTTGATGGACCGTGGTTTTCTTTTGCTGTCAACTTTGATTAAATAAAACCCGGAAAATAATCCAAGAAACATATTTTTATTTAACAAAAATAATAAACCTAGCTGACTACATACCGACAGCTAATCTCACACAAAGGCATATATATATTAAAAAAAAGAAGTTACAGAAAGAAAAAAAACTTTTGAAGCATGCGCAGTAAATCAGAAATCACAAGACAGTCTTATCTCGTTGCTATGGAGACAAGATAACAATGTTCTAGCTAGCAGGCAACTGCCTGCAAATCTTAGCCTAAAAGCTTAGCAGACAAATCAAAAAGAACGTAGTGACAACCCCTTCTTTGTCTGTTGAGCGAACATTAGTTAAGGCACATCTTCTCACATAAATATCCGTGCTGAGCAGCTGTAAGTGGTTTGTTAAGCATGTCAGCAATCTGATCATGTGTGGACACATACTGTAATTTAACAAAACCTTGTTTAACTAATTGCTTTATGTTCTTATAACGAATGTCAATGTGTCTGGACCTGGAACCTGTGAAACGTGTTTCAGAAACATAAACCACAGATTCATTGTCTTCCATCACCGTGATTGGCTGGATCGGGCATTTCCAGATATCTGTGACTAAAGCATCAAACCACGTTAGAGAATTACATGCATCTAAAACACAAGCATATTCAGCTTCAGTAGATGAACAAGAAATGAAGTTCTGTTTACACACATGCCAGTAAACAGGACATCCATTTAAGAACATCATACAACCTGAAGTACTTTTACGTGACTTCTTATCACTTGCCCAATCAGAATCTGCATAACATAATTCTGCATAATCAGTATGTGTCAGTTCTAACAACTTCATATTTTTAGTGTGCTTTAGATATCTCAACAACTTCTTAATGCATAACCAATGAAACTGTTTTGCCTTACCTACCCGTCGTGACAAAAGATTAACACTAAATGCAATCTCGGGTCTAGTCCAACTACTAATGTATAACAATGACCCAATGACTGAACGATAAAGTGTTTGATCTTCAAAATCAGGACTTGGTTCATGTGCCACATTATGAAAATCTGTTTGCATAGGTATGCTAGCCGTTTTAGCATCCTTCATATTGCAATGATGCAAAAGTTGTTCAATCTTTTCCTATTGTGAAAGACTAAACCCCTTCTGAGATTTAGTAATTTGAACACCCAAATAAGTGTTAATGTAACCTAAAGATGTCAATGTAAAATATTTCTGCAAAGCTTTAGCAAAATTCTCACTCATTTGCTTATTTGGCCCAATATAAACAATATCATCAACATAAACAAGAATTATCTCATATCCATTCTTAGATCTTTTTGTGAACACGCATTCATCAGTTTCGGACTTAATAAAGCCCATTGAATTTAGTTTGTCAGTAAGACGTAAGTACCACATTAAACCAGACTGTTTCAGACCACAAAGACTTTTGTTTAAGAGCCAGGTATCCCCTTCTTGCTTTCGGAACCCTGGAGGACCTTTTGACGTAAATTTCTTCATCCAGATCAGCATGTAGGTAAGTTGTTTCAACATCAAATTGGAAAACTTCTAAACCAAGAATAGTTGCAGTGGCTAAAGCAATTTTTACGCTCCCAGTCTGAACTGTCAGTGAATAAGTATTTGTGTAGTCCTCAGGATAACGTTGAGCTAAACCCCGAGCTACAAGTCTGGCCTTGTATAATGACTCACCATTTGGCTTCTTTTTAATTCTATAGACTCATCTAGTGCCAATAGCTTTATTTGCTGGAGGACTTGTAGGCGTAAACACCTTGAGTTTCTTTAGACTGTCCATTTCAGCCTGCATTGCCTTATATCATTTCTCTTGCTCTGAATTAGGAAGGTGCTTAATTTGTGTGTACTTGTCAGGAGGAAGTGTAACAGCACAAATCAAAGGTAAAGGTGCTTTTGTCAATTGCCATGAATACCGCTTTGGCGGGATTCCCTTCGTAGCCTTCTCGGAACGTCTCGGAACTGTCGATTCTTCTTCCATTTCGTCCTCGTCTTCTTCATAGTCGCTAGCGTCAGCATCGACAACTTGCGAAGACGGAACATCTAGTTGAGAAGAACTAGTTGATGGAACATCCGCCTGTGAATCTTGATCATCAGGCTGTGGGGCATAAGTAGCATCATCTCTAGGAAAATAAACTCCAAGATCATTGGAGTGAATCCAGCATCTTCCTCAAAATTGAAGGACTGATAAATCACTATTACATGTTTGGAGTCAAAGAATTTGCTCCATTTTGAATTGTCATCAATACCCATGAATCTCATTCTTTTTGCTGCTGGACCTCCTTTCCTTCTTTGAGCTAAGGGAATGTTCACCATAGCGTATGAACCAAAAATATGGATGTTTTTAAGATTGGGTTTGTACCCATATAACATGAAGAAAGGTGTCTGATTTATTACACTACTCCAGATGCGGTTAACAATGTAATTTCCATATTTAATAGCTTCATCCCAGTATGGGAGACTGAGGTTAGCGTCTTCTAGGAGACAATGCATCATGGTTTGTAGAACCCCATTTCTGCGTTCTGCCACCCTATTTTCCACTGGAACGTAAGGGGCTGATGTCTGGTGCAGAATTCCGTTCTTACGCATCCAGTCCTGAAAACGCTGGGACATGAATTCAGCACCGCGATCACTTTGTGGCGTGGCTTGCATGAGTGCTTCTTCTTCAGTTAAAATTCTGCATACATGATCAACTCTGCGCTGAGCAATAGGCACTTGTTTAATCTTTGAAATGGCATCTTTCCATTCATAATTTTGTAATTGTTCTTGTATTGCATGCAAGAACAATTGTAGCAGATGGTGCTACAACATTAGAAATCACAGCTCTTGCTGAGCATCACAAGGAAAATCACGAGTTAGCTGTGATGTAGGCAAAACTCTCTGCTCTGATTGGTCTGACACCACGCCCACGTGACCAACTTGTGGGTGGTCCCTTGGCTTCTAAGAAGGCAAGATGGAGGGCTCAGGAACTTGAACAACACCCTTATCTGGCTGAAGGGAGGATGCAAAGGCCTTAGCCTGCTTTAGACTTTGTTCATAAACTTCAATTTGTTGAAGATAATCTTGCACAGCTTTCTGACTCATTGTTTGCTCGGGACTCAATGGAGAATAATGAATTTCACCTTTTTCTTTGGGTGAAGAATGCTCAGCTGACTCTAAAACTTTAGGCTTAGCACCAAGCTTTTCATATTCTTGAGTTTTTGCTTGTTCAGACTGAGCTTTTTCTTGGGCAGTAGCATAGGAGCATGCATCATAAACAGAATGTTACAGACCTTATTTCTTGTTCTCCTTCCACGGCAGCTTCTTCCAGACGCATAGCAGAAGCAAGTGGGGGAGTTTGCCATGCTGTAAGCTGTGCCAAAATTCTCTGAGCAACCTCCTTAGTTATTTCAGAAAGTAATAAATCTTTCACCGGCTGAGCTCTTCGTTTATTTTTTGCTTTCTTGCGTGGCATCTTGCAGTTAAACATAAATTCCTCGGATTTTGTGAACTAATAGCCTTGTTAACAAAGCAACTAGCAAAGAAAAACATTGTTAAGCCAAACATCCTCTGCTACCATAATGTCAGGCTGTAAAAACAGCATCCCTGCTAATTAGAGATGATGGACCGTGCTTTTCTTTTGCTGTCAACTTTGATTAAATAAAACCCGGAAAATAATCCAAGAAACATATTTTTATTTAACAAAAATAATAAACCTAGCTGACTACATACTGGCAGCTAATCTCACACAAAGGCATATATATATAAAAAAGAAAAGTTACAGGAAGTGAAGAAAAAAAACTTTTGAAGCATGCGCAGTAAATCAGAAATCACAAGACAGTCTTATCTCTTTGCTATGGAGACAAGATAACAATGTTATCAAGCTAGCAGGCAACTGCCTGCAAATCTTAGCCTAAAAGCTTAGCAGACAAATCAGAAAGAACGTAGTGACAGTGAAAGTCCCCAACATTTTTGAATGGCCTTTTCCTGACAATTCCTCTCCAGGCTGCGGTCATCCCTGCTGCTTGTGCACCTTTTTCTTCCACACTTTTCCCTTCCACATAACTTTCTTTTAATGTGCTTTGATACAGCACTTTGGGAACATCCAACTTCTTTTGCAATTACCTTTTGAGGCTTTCCCTCCTTATGGAGGGTGTCAATGATGGTTTTCTGCACAACTGTCAGGTCAGCAGTCTTTCCCATGATTGTGATTCCTACTGAACCAGACTGAGAGACCATTTAAAGGCTCAGGAACCCTTGCAGGTGTTATGGCTTAATTAGCTGATTAGAGTGGGACACTTTGAGCCTAGAATATTGCACCTTTTCACAATATTCTAATTTTCTGAGATTGTGGATTTGGGGTTTTCATGAGCTGTAAGCCATGATCATCACAATTATGGCAAATCACAGCTTGAACTATCTTGCTTTGCATGTATGAGTCTATCTCATATATTAGTTTCACCCTTTAAGTTGCATTACTGAAATAAATGAACTTTTGCACGATATTCTATTTTTTTGAGTTTCACCTGTATGTTGTCAGAATCTGCCTTCCTATAGTTTAAATCCTTTAATTTAAATCCTACATTCTGGGTTGATATCGACCTTCTGTTTAACTTTCCATGTGTTAAATCTTCTCAAAACGTAACAACTCCATTTTCTGCAGCCTCTCTTCACAAGACAGAGCAAATGAGTTTGGCCATTCAGTAAAATTGTTCACTTGTTGGTCACTATAACTCCATTTGCCCAAGAAAGTAATAATCCCTCAACTATTGTAAAATTGAATCCATGAAAACAGTATTAGAAGCTAAACGTTTTGTAGATGTATCACACAAATTGTTATCAAGTACCCCTTATGGTAAAAAGCCTCTACCACTGATCAATGAAGATGAAAAAGATATATGCCTATTTAGAAATAATCTTCTACTTCTTTCCCCAAGAAGGGACAAACATAACTGACTCACTTTTTGTGACCATTCAGAGCCTCCCATGGAGTTCCTACAAAATTTTGGTCTTCTACATCAGGGTTGGCAACGTTAAGATTTGTGGACTTCAGCTCCCAGAATTCACTAACCAGCATGGCTGGCTGAGAAATTCTGGAAGTTGAAGTCCACAAGTTTTAACGTTGCTAAGGTTTGGAGAACCCTGTACTATATTATAGACTTCCTGCATTCTGAAACTTCTGGAGTAGCAAGTCTATCACGTTTCCCACAGTATATTGGTTAACATTGCATTTATTGTTTATTACACAACTTCCCAAAGTGAATGCCTGAATTGCCACTATATTTCTTTCCATTTACTTAGCTTTATGTATATTACAGCAGACAATTACTGCATTTTGTGATATTTGCAAAGCATTTGAAAACTTGGGGACTGCAATTGCATTTTTATAGCTACGTGCTCTGAAATTTCAAGAAACTTTTATTACATGTATTCTATACAACTATGAACAAGGAATTTAAAAAAAACTGGGAAACCATTTAACCTAGTACTAGAGTCCACCAAACTTCAGTATATTTTATCTTTTCCCAAGATCAATCATCTCTGTTAGCAGCTGGATCTACGCATTACAGGTAGCCCTTGACATACGACCACAATTGAGCCCATTCATTTTTGTTGATAAGCAAGGCAGTTGTTCAAGTTCTGCCCCCTTTTATGACCTTTGTGTCAGTTAAGTGAACCACTGCAGCTGTTAAGTGAATTGTGCGGTCATGAAGTGAATCTGGTATCCCATTAACTTTGCTTATTAGAAGCTGGTCGGGCAGGTCACACCTGACCCCAGGATACTGCAACCATCATAAATATTTGCCAGTTGCCAAAAGCCTGAATTTTGAGCATGTGACCATGGACATGCTGCAATGGTCATTAAGTATGAAAAACGATCATAAGCCACTTTTTTCAGTGCCGTCGTAACTTTGAACAGCCACTAAACAAAATACTTGTAAGTCCAAGACTACCTGTATGCAGTTCCATAACGTTCCCGAAAAGGACATTTTACTTATTTTTGATGCCAGGGTTTGGATAGTGCCCTCAGATATGCTATACAGGTAGGGTTATACTTTAAGCAAGACCTTTAAGAGGGGATGGCCTGGAATGAAGCCAATGCAGCCCCTTACCATCAGCCAAGATGGGTATGCCCCTGCTCCATGCAAGGCTCCGCTGGTAGCTGCCTCTGTTACTCCAGACCGGGCATCCATGACGGCGCTTGTAAGGGGGGGAACGGTGCAATGGAAAAGACTAGGTTGGGAACTGAGAGGGCATGAAGGGGCAAGTGGGGCCTCTGACCGGGAAGAGGCTGTCACTGCTAGAGAGTGAGCAGCCCCACAGACACAGTGCAGCAACAATTGAAAAATCGAATAGAAATATTAAAAAATGAAAAATAAAAAAGCATAGGAACTTCCTGAGTTGTTCAAGTAAGTTCTGGAGAGGTATCAGGTTCTGTTCTTGGCAGCCAGGTGATCAGTGAGGGAGAGAAAAAAAGAGTTAAATGTGATCAATCCACTTTAAAAAAAAAATGTTTTAAAAACCTGGTATGTGTATTTCCCCCCCAAGGGGTTATAAAAGCCCAGTCAGTTAGGATCATTCAGAAAAACTCCATTTTCATCTGGTTAAAAATCAGCAGTCTTTTTTTTTAAATCACCACCATGAGCAACACATCATCATAGTCACAGTCACCACCATTATTGCAGCAATAATATCAATAAAGTAACTAGCAACAACGATAAAAAGGAAATCAGTGGAAAGGCAGGAAAAAAATGGAGAAAAATTGGAATAACTTACTGTAGCTGAAGATCAAAAAAATCTCGCTGTAAAAAAACAAAAATAAAAATAGCCCAGATTAGAAAAACGGGAGGTGTAAAAAGATCAAAGTCAATAATGAATTTTTTTGTTTTTCTCTTTCTGTCCTTTCCCCTCCCCCCTTTCAAGCTCTCATTCCAGCCACGGTTACAGCAAAACCTGGCAGAGGAGAAAGAGTTCCTGGCAGAAAATAATCCAAGCCCTTTTGAACACCATTTCATTCTAAATATGGCCTAAGAAAGGCCAGCTATATGAGGCTAAAAGGTTCTTCCTCTAAACCAGCTGCTGCAGGGGGGAAAAAAAAGGTGATCCCCAAAATTACACTTTTCAAATCCAGCTTTATTTTTTTTGCTTGACTGCACGGCAACACTGGGCCACAAACGCACCATTTTATTAAAACAACTCGTACTGAGACAGTGGGATGGTGTGCGTGTAGTAAGGTGGGTAGGGGTTTAAAAAACAAGCTGAGCTCCAGTGAAGGTAGGGTTGGGGGTTTTCTCCTTGCTGCCCTGTGAAAGGAGAAGGGACAGGATGAGTCAAGGGTACCCCAGAAACTTTGCCCGCATCTCCCAGTTTTCCCCCAGCCCAAAGAACACCAGCTTCTGGTCCCATGTGGCTACTCCAAGCTCACAGCAGCTGCTCAGGTGTGATTAAGCTGACACCTTCATCTTGCCATGTCTGTTTGTTGCCGACGAATCATGCTGGATGACTTCAAAGTCTCCTGCAAGCTTGTCATAGGTAGAGCTCATAGAGATCTCTAAAGAAAACTGAGCACGTGCACACGCCACACACACACACTGAAAAGGATCAAGGGAAAAGAAGCAAGGCCTATACAAAAAGTGCATGCACTGGTCTTCTGCTAGGTTCTCATTACAGTGGTAAAAGTCCTAGCAATAGAAATTTCTAGAATTCAGATATCACCCCTGCTTCCGCTCACCAACCACTCAAATGCCAGGTAATTGGGACAGAGAAGTCACCCACGTATCTTTTCACCCTTACCTATTTAAATTACAGGTAGTCCTGGAGTTATGAATGTAATGGAGACTGCCAATTACATTTGTAACCCCCGAGGATTTGTTAAATGAACATGAAAATGCTTTTGCCCAAGCATTCGCTAATTGAATGCGCAGGTCATTAAGTGCACATGAGGTATCTCTTCCAGTTTGTTCATCATCGGAGTCAGAGCAGAATCAGCAATCGTGTGCAGTTTCGCTCCAAACTCACTTGCTGGAGGGTCCTGATTGGGACCAGAACCACCCTGGAGGAGTGGTGCAGAAAGGGGGAATCGCTTGGAGGGTCAATGGGAGTCGTCAACAAAACAAGCCTATTTTTCAGCCTCCAAAGGCTGCAGAAGCTATCCTTAAGCCTCTGGGAGGCCGAAAAAGGCCTCAAACAGGCCAAAAATCAGCTGGGAGGCACAGTGCAGGTAAGGGGGCAGTGGGGGGGATTGCATGCGCACAGGGCATGGGGGCACGCGCACATTGCCTTCTGGGTGCTGGCACATGAGTGCATGAGCGCGAGCACAATTTTTGGCACAGGAGCCCAAAAAGGTTAGCCACCACTGTGCTATATACTTGTTTCACAATGAACATGCATCCCCAAAGTGCCAAATCCTTAAAATGTCTATTGTAGCAATACATGAAATAGCACCTATTTTTATTGTCCCAATGTAAATGTATGTCAGATAGCTGTCCAATTCAGTGTGCCAATTCTGATGCTTTTAGGCATTTTTACCACCTGCCATTCAACCTCCCTAGCATTTAAAAAACAAATCTGTCAAAAAAAATCACAATCTGATCATGGTAAGTGTGCGATATACTGTGCACATTATTGATGCTTTTAGGCATTTTACATCCACAATTCAGCTTTGTTAGCCTATGATAGCATGTGTGTTTTTAAAAAATCTGCCAAAAATCACAATGTGTGATATAGTGTGCAAATTCTGGTGCTTTTAGACATTTTTGCCATCCATGTAAAATCTTCATATCAGCCTTACAAAAAAAACTAGGTATTTTTTTTAACAAATGGGGTGGCCTTCTGCCTCTACCTTCTAAGGTGTTTTTTTAAGGTCGATTTTACAGCCCTGGGATCTCCTGGTGGTCTCCCATCCAAGCACTACCTGGATTTGTCAGTAGCTTTCAGAGATCCAGTCTGCTGTGTGCCACCTGCTGAGGCATTTGGCATCTTGTCTTCCTGGACCGTCAATCCGGATTAGACGAATGAGATCCGACCCTGAATAACCAATAAAGGTCAGGCAGGCCCCCATCATCCAAGCACGTGTTCCCTCGCCTAAACAGGCAGCCATACCTGCGAATGGGATCTGCACGCGCACCTCACGCTTTTTATACATTCAGGCGGCTAGGCACACACTATATAACTTCCCATAGGTTGAGTCTTATTACAACCCACATAAACGCGTAATGTACCACAAACACACACACACACAGACGGACACGCGTTTTCCTCTTTCGCAGAACGGAAGAACCATTAAAGCAGCCCCCCTCCCTTTGTGCCCAGCATAATGGTCTCTCCCAAATAAGCCATCGGCTTGGATGACACCAATACATTTAATGGAAGGGGAGAAAGGAGGTGCGAGTCCAGAAAGACCGCCGCGGAGACCAAAAATTGCGGGGGCGTGTGGGCAATACCATTATGCGAAGTCCCCTCCCACACGCGCGCGCGGGGGAGGAAAAAAAGAACCGTCGCCACTCTTTCCCTCAAGGCGTTTTTCTTCAGGCAACGAACTCACCGGGAGGCCCCAGATCCAGCACGCCGCCGCTTTGCTTATCTAAATCTCTAATTTTTGTAACCGTACACCGCTTCGCCCTCTTTTCACAGCTACGCTCGCCTCATTCGCGCTCCGAACGCCTCACGAAATGGCGCCCCAGCTGCCCTCTGCACCGCACAACCGGGTCTGTGGGAGCTCCGCCCACTCTTTTTTCACGACTCGTCCGCTCTCTGAGGTAAGAGTATTCTTACCCCGGGCGCACTCATTGGCCACCGATCAAGCGCGAAGCCAATCAAGCGCACGGGGAGGATTGGGGGGGGGGAGCGAGCCGAAGCAAGCTGGTTCGATAACACCGTGGGGAGGGAAGAGGAAAGAGGCGAGGCTCCAAGACAGGATAGACTCTATGTGGTGTCACTCAGCATGGCGCGGCTATTGTTCGCGGTGAGATTAAACCACGGGATTATCGTATCAACTGTTTCCCTCGGCTGCAGTCATTTCCCTCCTCGGCCGTTCGTTTTGGTCCCACTGACATCCAAGGCCAGCTTCGTCTATGGCTAGAACTCTCTTTAATCATTTTAACTATATTGTCATAGGCTGTTATCGAGCTACCAATTAAAGAGGGGATGAGTTGACGTAGCTTTGGGCGATTGATGTAAACGAATTCTCTAAGCGCATTGGTGGAAGATCATCGCAACGTCGCTCCTAGAATCCAATTGACGTCTATTAAAAGAAAAAACGCAGGATGCGGCGTCCCCGCCTACCGTTAATCAATAATCGCCCTGTGCTCACACTCGCATTTTAATTGGCTGGTTTGAAAAAAATAACATTTTTTCTTTTATTTCTCCCTCAGTGTTCTCCCTGCTATTGTACAGGCAGTCCTCCACTTACCACCACAATTGAGCCTGTTTCCGGCTTCCAGAGGGCCTCCAGAGCCTGGGGCAGGCCGTTTTTGGCCCAGGGGAAGCCCTTGGGAAGGCGAAAAACGGCCCTCCTGGAAAAACCGGAAGTCGCGAAATGGACCTGTTTCCGGCTTCCAGAGGGCCTCCAGAGACCGGGGGAGGCCACTGCACCACTCTTTGAATGGTCACTAAATGAACTCTTGTAAGTTGAGGACTACTTGTATGCAGGGGTGGGATTCAATTTTTTTAACAACCGGTTTATGGGCGTGGCTTAGTTGGTGGGTGTGGCTTGGTGGTCATGTGGCTGGCTGGGCGTGGCCAACTCAACAGTTGAGACTGTCAGTGTTGTCTGTTATGCGTGCATTGTTGGGGGAGGGGCAGGAGTTAAGTGTGACCGCCCCTTGACTGTAGAAATTAGCTAGCAGCCAATTTTGGCGATTATGTTCTCAAATGATGTGCATTCACACGTGTCACTGCTATTTTTCTAGGTTTTCATAAAGAACTCATTATTTCCTTTATTTATTTATTTATATTTCAATTTATATATCTCCGAGGCTCACACAGAGATATATATACAAAATACCTAAAAACATCATCCAAATCTTATCCAATCCAAATATATTATAAAATACTAAAATGCCCCATTTAAAATCCCAATCCCACTCAATCCAGGCGGCCTGTAAAAACAGAGTCTTTAGATCATCGGAAGACGTAGGTCAGAGACCAACCGCAGCCCCAGGGGCAGCTGGTTCCAGAGGGTGGGCGCCCCCACAGAAGGCCCTCCCCCAGGGGACCGCCAACCAACATTGTCTGGCTGGCACCCCAGGAGGGCCTGTTGTGTGAGGCGTGCTGGGCAGTTGGACCTCAATGCTGGTAGGAGGCACTCCTGCAAGTACCCCCGACCCAAGCCATGAAGGGCTTTATCAGAGTCTCATGTACTAATTCCTTTCCCTTGCTATTTATCATTCCTCTTTCCACCCATATTTTGCCAAATGTATGCACTATCCCAAATGCATATTTGGAATCAGTGTATATTGTCCCTATTTTTCCTTCTAAAAGGCATAGAGCTTGATTTAGTGCGTACAATGTGAAAGTCTGAGAAGACCAATTTAGAGGCAGACCCCCCCTGCTTCCAGGATCTCTTTGGTATGTTTTTCCGTGCTTCCTCCTCCACCCTAGAAGAACCATCTATAAAAATTGCCTCTCTTTTCTCAGGGAGTGTTCCTCCAAATCAGGTCTTATTTTATTTTTTATACTTGAACTTGTATGTCGCCCCATCTCCGAAGACTTCGAGGTGGCTCACAGCTAAAAACATATACAATAAATATTTAAAAATAATTAAACAAAGACAAGCCCAAATATAAGACATAAAAACAATAAACATTAAAACCCTCCCTCCCCAGGAGGGTCACAGCCAGGTTGGTCAAATAACCAGGTCTTTAGTTCGGTGGAAGGTGCGAGATCGGGGGCCAGAGGCTCAAAGGCAGTTGATTCCAGAGGTCAGGGGCATGACGAAAAAGGCTCGTCGTCGGGGAGTCGCCAGCCGGCACTGACCCGCCGGCGGGACCCGAGGAGTCCTTGCCTATGAGCTCGCACAGGCGGCCGGTACTAGATATCGGAAGAAGGCGCTCCCTCAAATATTGAGGACCCATGCCATGTAGGACTTTGAATGTCAAAACTAAAACCTTGAATCTCACCGGGCGCCGGCAGCCAATGTAGGCAGCGCAGGAGGGGGCAACATGGGAGAACGGGTAACTCCCATCACCACCAGCGGCGCATTTTGCACCAGCTGCAATCTCGGATGGTATGCAAGGGCAGTCCTAAATAGAGGCGTTGCAGTAGTCAGTCTAGAGGTGACAAAGGCATGAGTAACTGTGCGCAGGGCATCGGTCCAGAAAGAGGCGGAGTTGTCGAACTAGCGGAGCTGGGCAAAGGCCCCTGGCGGCGGCCCCCACCTGCTCCTCCAATCGGGCCGTACATCCAGGAGGACCCCCAGATTCGCCCTATCCACAGGGGGCAACACCTCTCCCTATGGCCAAAGATGGACAATCTAAACTGGGCGAGATGCCCGTCACGCACAGCCACTCAGTCTTGGCGGGTTGAGTGAAGCATGTTCCTACTCATCCAGATCCGTACGCATCCAAACACGGGACATCAGGGAGAGGGCATCACTGATCTGGCCTGGGGTGGAAATATACAGCTGAGTATCATCAGCGTATTGATGGAATCGCACCCCAAAACCACGGATGATCTCACCCAGCGGTTTCATGTAGATGTTAAATAGGAGGGAAAGGACGACCCTGCGGGACCCCACAAGAGAGCCCTTGGGGTGGGCCGAACCCCCTCCACCAACACCGAGTTGCGACCGCCCGAGAGGAGGAGGAGAACCACTGAAGCACAGTGCCCCCCTCCCAACCCCAAGGCGGTGCAAAGGATACCATGGTGATGGTATCGAAAGCTGAGAGGTCTAATAGGACCAGGACGAGGAAAAACCCTGTCGGGCCCTCCAGAGATCATCCATCAGCGACCAATGCCGTCTCCGTGCTATGACCGGGTCGGAAGCCCGTTGATCTGGATCCAGGTAGTCCGCTTCATCCAGAAAAGCGGGACCTGCTGAGCCACCACACTCTCAACAACCTTAGCCAAGAAGGTTGGAGGCAGGAAGTTGTCTAACACGGTCGGGTCCAGGGCAGGCTTCTTCAGGAGGGTCTCACCACCGCCTCTTTCAAGGAGGAAGACACCCTCCCTCAATGAAGCATTGACAACTGCCGGAGCCAACATGAGTGGCCTCCCTGGCGGCATAAGTCAGCCAGGAGGGACACAGGTCCAACAAACATGTGGTGGAACTCAGCCGCCCATAATTCTGTCCACTTCATCCTCGGAAACAGGATCGAACTCATCCCAAATAACAGTGGCCAGACTACCTGCCACTCGTTCCTCAGAACCCACTGTCGGAGGACAACCCGTCCCGAATGCGGCGATCTTATCCGACAGATATTGGCCAAACTCCTCAGCCCTACCCCATAGCGGGTCCGGCCCTCCCTCAAGGCGAAGGAGGGGCGGGTAACCGAAACAGGCTGGCTGTGGCGGCTATCTGCGGACGCTATGAGAGTGGAGAGATAAGACCTCCTCGCCTCTCCCATAGCCACCAGGTAAGTCCTAATATAGGCTCTTAGCTGGGCGCGGTCGGATGGGAGCGAGGTGCGACCTCCACCTGCTCTCTAAGCCCCTCCGTGACGTTTCATCTCCCGGAGCTCCTCAGTATACCAAGGGGCAAACCGGGATCCACGGCGTGTAAGGGGCGCATGGGGACAACCCTGTCGAGGCCTCGGCGCAGCCGTTGCCAGGCATTGCCAGATCCTCAGCAGAGCTGTGAACAAGGGAAGAAGGAAAAAAACCCAGTTCTGCCTGGAACCTCTCCGGGTCCATCAGAGCCTGGGAGGAACCATCTAAGTGGCTCCTCATCCCAGCAGTGGGGGCGGCCTGTTGGAAGACCAGCCGTAGGAGATAGTGATCAGACCATGGAACGGGCAAGACCGTAGAAGTAACTTGCCCTCTGTCACTCCGCCACTGTTCAGAGATAAAAACTAGGTCAGGAGCATTTCCCCTCATGGGTAGGGCCTTGAATCAACTGGGTCAGGCCCATGGCCTCCATAGAAGCCATGAATTCCTGGGCCAAACCCGAGCCCCCCCCAGGGAAGGCAAGTTGAAGTCCCCCAAGACCATAAGGTCCGGGAACTCCACCGCCACCCGGAGAGGAGATCAAGAAGCCCAGGTAGGGCACTGCCACACAGCTGGGGAAAGGTATGCTAGCAGCAAGCCCACCCGACCATTAGGCCCCCACCTCAGGAGGAGGATCTCACTCCCTATCTCTGACACAGAGACCTCCCTTGGAAACATGGTCTCCCGAATAATCCACGGCCACCCCACCTACCCTGGGCCCGTGGCGGTGCAAAACCGAAAACCTGGTGGGCATAAATCAACCAGAGGGACACCCCCTCTGGGCCCAACCAGGTCTCAGTGATACAAGCCAGGTCCAGCCTCCTCCTCAATGATCTCGGAGGAGGGAGGACTTATTAGCGGACCTGGCATTAAAATACACCAGCCTAAGCCCAGGGATCCTAGTTCCTGCCCCCTAGGGAGGAGGCCATAGGGTGGGCGCAACCGGCCTTAAATGTCGGTCGCGATCCTTACCTGATATGGCCCTA
Source organism: Naja naja (assembly GCA_009733165.1). Lineage (NCBI taxonomy): Eukaryota > Metazoa > Chordata > Lepidosauria > Squamata > Elapidae > Naja > Naja naja. The sequence continues at coordinate 107,007 of SOZL01000005.1, read as the reverse complement.
AGCCTGCCGTCCTCTTCCAATCCCGACCACCCTGGGAATCGCAGCCCCACCTCAGGGCCGGGCCCGCCAGCCCCAACCCCGCACCTCCCCACACCCCGGGCTGCAAGAAGACCCCTCCGTCACCCCCCTCCCAATCCCTTTAAAACATCAATTAAAAATTTTAAATTGACCCTTAGCTCTCAATTTAGAATTTAACCCTTGGCTGCAGCATGCCACCTCGGGATCCCAAGATCCGTCATCAAGGTGGCTGTCAACAACCCACTGGGCCAGCTCAAGGACAAGG